>SNVD02000354.1:0-132469 GCA_013180625.2 Boswellia sacra
CTACGATGGAGCATCCAATCGACATGTATCCAACTTTACAAGAAGAATATATGGAACAAGCCAATGCCATGGGTGGATTTCCAGACAAACGAGGCAATGGTATGATCCTTTCTCTAGCACTTACAATGCTGGATGGGAAGATCAACATAATTTCAGTTACTGGAATCATCAACCAATCACTCCAAATGTGATACCAAATCGGCCACAAAGTTTCAATCAACCTAGAGTGCAGCCACCATTTCAAATGCAACCACCACCAATGCCACATCCAGCACCGCAACCAGCTTCGCAAAACTCAGGTATGTCTCTCGAAGATATTGTTAATGCACTTGCCACTATCACAATGCACTTCCAGCAGGAAACTGGGGCAAGTATCCAAAACCTGGCAAATCAAATGGGACAATTGGCCACTAGCATGAGCAAATTCTAGGGCCAAGGCTCAGAAGAATTATCTTGTCAAACGATGATCAATCCAAGAGAGAATTCTTGTGCGATAACTTTGCAAAATGAAGAGCAATTAGATGTCCTGCCAAAGAAATCACAAACTGATGAAGGAGATGACACCACTTCCACCATGAACATGACATCATCTTCTAAGGTAAATCTTAAGACTCCTATTTCTTCTTATGTTACTCCTCCACCTTTTCCTAGCAGATTTGGAAAATCAAAGAAGGAGGAACAAGAACATGAAATCCTGGAGACTTTTCATAAGATTGAGGTAAATATACCACTTCTGGATGCTATCGAGCAAGTATCTCGTTGTACAAAATGTCTTAAGGAGTTATGCACCAGTAAGAGAAAGTTAAAAGGGAATGAGAAAGTAAGTGTGGGGGAAAATGTTTCAGCTGTTCTACAAAGAAAAATTCCTCCGAAATGCAAAGATCCAGGTACGTTCACCATTCCATACACCATTGGTAAATCCAAGTTTGAAAGAGCTATGTTAGATTTAGGAGCATCTATTAATGTCATGCCATTTATTTATGCTTCTTTAAATCTTGGACCTTTTACGAAAACTGGTATTACCATTCAGTTTGTTGATCATTTTAATGCATATCACAAAAGAGTTGTGGAAGATGTGCTTTTGCAGGTGAATCAATTGGTTTTCCCAGTAGACTTCTATGTCCTTGAAATAGAGGATGAGACATCTCCTAATCCAACTCCGATTCTTTTAGGGAGACCATTCTCGAAAACTGTTAGAACCAAGATTGATGTTCATGATGGCACTCTCATCATAGAGTTTGATGGCAAGGTGATATGTTTCAATATTTTTGAGGCACTGAGGTACTCTAGTGACTTACATTCTGTTTTTGCAGTTGACGTTGTTGATTCTTTGCCACAACAATATTTTGAGTTAACTCGCAAGAATGGATTGGATGTAGCTATTGGTGAGCATATAGGGACAAAAAATTCCAATGAGTCAAGAATTTTGATACGAGTGTCCAAAGAAATGGAGGAAGCTGTGGCAAGCTTAGATGAGACCATAGTAATAACCACAAATAGGTATGATGTTTCGTACATTCAATTTACTTTATCTAATAAGAAACTTCTTCCTTCTGTGATGAAAGCCAATACCTTGGAGCTTAATTCACTGCCAAATCATTTGAATCATGGATTCTTGGGTGATAATGATACTTTGCCAATTACAATGGAAATGGGCCTTGCACGAATACAAGAAGAGAAACTCGTCCCCGAAACTTACATATCACAAAATAGCTATTGGGTGGACGATTGCTAACATTCCAAGCCCAGCGTCTTGCAAATGCACCATTTCTTGTTGGAAGAAGGATCCAAGGCCCACGAGAGAAGCACAGCGGAGATTGGACCCTGCCATGATGGAACCAAAGTCGGGCTGAGGACGTTAAACCAAGCGCTTATTGGGAGGCAACCCAATGTTTTTTGCAAAATAAATAAAAAAAAGAAAAGAAAAATAAAATAAGGTAATAATGATTGATTTTTGTGTCTCGAGGAGATTCCTTTCGTAGGCCATCAAATTGATCAGGTTTTATCTCTCTTTGACGTATGTCTTATTTGTTTTTATTTGTTTTTACTTGTTTTTTACTTTTGTTTGTTATTGTGGTGTTATCTCTTTTATGTGTCTTTAGTTTCGTTTCTACTCTTTTCTTTTTCTTCCTTTTGTTTAATTTGATTATTTCGTACTTCGAATTCATTTGTGCAACAGCTTGAGGAAACATCAAAAGGGGAGCTGAAGCCATTGCCCGAAGGTTTGAAACGTGCATATCTTGTAGAAGAACAGACTCAATCATATTATTGGTAATATCTCTCTTTGTCTCCTCTTCAATGGATGCTGATATCTTTCTGTCGAACATTCGTAAATATTTCACTTCACTTCCTCAAAATGCTGTGTTTAAAATTTATAAAGTACGAATGACTAGACTTTGGGCGTTGATGCTCCTAAATGTGCCTGCGGATATCCGATGGCTTATCGAAGCCCAGGTGAGATTGTCCGGTGAGCCGGACATTAATCTCGCAAAATACATGCATGGTCTAGGAAAGAGCTACTACGCCAAGAGGCGAAGAGCGAAAAGGTTACAAGTATGTTATAAATGTGCTAGATGGAATTGTAACCAGACTTGTCGTTCATTAGGTTTTGCGTCCAGGAATAGAGAAGATAAACTTTCATTTATTAAGAATGGTTTGAGTAATGAGTCGCTGTATAATGTTTTGTTAACTCTCGAGTCACATTCTTGTGGTCTTGTTCAGCGTGAATTGCTTAATCTATGGACACAATTTCGTGATGAATGGTATTGTTATGTCTAAGGGATCTGACTAAAAAACGACCTAGTTGCCAGTTTATAAGAAACCGGGATGGGAAGCAAATCCCCGACTCATAGAAGGCGTTTCAGCCGTTACTGGACGTAAAACCAGAGGAAGATGTGAGCCACATCACAACTACTTGTATATTTGAATGTGTGTTGTTGTTGTCGAATTTTATTTCTTTCTTGTTTCGTTTGATCTGATTTTCAATGTTGTTTTTTGTGTTGTTGTTGTTTGTTGATTTTGTTTGTTTTAATTTCAAGTTTTCTTTTTGACAAACCATATGACTACCCTATGGCATAAGTACACGTGGGAGACCAGTGTGGAGGTTTTGTCAACCTCCACCGAAAGTGTATCTCTATTTTTTATGCTTCACGTGGGAGACAAGTGTGTAGGTTTTGTCAACCCCCGTCGAAAGTGTATCTCCATTTTCCATGCTTCATGTGGGAGACCAGGTGTGTAGGTTTGTCAAACCCTTCGCCGAAAGCATATCTCATTTTTTTCAAATTTTGGGACGATAAATCTGCATCGACAACCCCCATCCGAAATTAATTGTCCCCATGTGTATATTCCATTTTGGCATATTCTCACATGTCATTTTATACCTGTCTTGGCACTTGAATCGGCATAATCCCTAACGTACTCATTGTCTTGCAACAAGTTTAAGCACTTTTTTAGAAATTGGAGAAAACACCAATTCGGTGATTCCAAACTATATGCGTATTTTATGGATCGCAATTTGGTAAAGATGGAGAGTTTACAACAGCAGCTCTTGATCTTGGTAGGACCTTAGCTGCGAGGGGTATTCATTTGATTTATGGAGGGGGTAGTCTTGGGTTAATGGGGTGTGTGTCGACAGCTGCATCCCTAGGAGGGAGCAAAGTTCTTGGCATTATCCCTAACCATTAGCTGTAGGAGATATCGTAGGCAACACAATCGGGGAAGAGTTACAGGTCTCTAGCATGCATGAGCGTATTGCCCATATGGTCATTAAATCTGATGCATTTATAGCTTTGCCCGGTGGTTATGGTACATTAGAGGAGATATTTCAAATCACCTTTTGGGCACAGTTAAACAGCATACGGAAACCCTTGTTTGTTAAATGTCAATAATTTTTTTTGATGGTTTGGTTGTCTTTTCCTTGATCAAGCTATAGAAAAAAACTTCATCTCACAGTCGGCGAGGCAATCCTGGTTACAGCTCACTGCAGGGCGTTTAATGTGTAAACCCTACAAGATTCGTCTTATTCCCTCTTGAATTCACATGGCTCCGTATAGATTAGATTGTGTGGAGAGGCAATAAGAGGCGTAAACTGGATTTAACGCTCCATCTGTAATCTCTATCTGCTGGTTTGCTTTGTTTTTGTTTGCTTTCTTTTTTATTGTGTTTATTTGAAGTTTTTCATGTTATTTATTTTGAGATTTTTCAGGTTGTTTCTTTCCTCCCAGGTAATATTTTCTAATCTTGGGTTTTAGTAGTGGTGGACTAAAAAGTTTAATTCCTCTTGATAATCGCATTTCTGGATCTCTTGGACAATCCATAATGTGACTGATCTATAGTGAAGTGTCTAATCTTCTAAACTGTTTGTAAACACCATTCTATATCTGACTTGTTTGTTTGGCTGGCTTGTTAGGACTTTGTTATTTTATGAGTAAGTTTAGTTTTGTGTAATTTAGAGTTGTGTGTGTTGTTTTTGTGTCTATATCAGTTTCGATTCGAAAAAAAAAAACATTGTGGAAAACTTCGAGAATGGCAGAATATGGGGTTTCCTTAACTCTTGAAACGCATTCTCTCTAAATAAATCTATAGTTTGTTTATTTTATGTTGTTTGAAGTGTCTTGTTTCTTGTTTTGTTCTTCATAATAAAGGTATATAGGCTGGAAACCTTAAGTCTGCGGGCTACTGGTCCTAAGGATTGTTGAAATATACAATTTTGACTCAGGTGTAACAACGCCACATACCTCTTTTCTTGCATTTTGTGGGTCGATGATAAGATAATGATTGAATTAAGAATAACTCTTGGAAAATGATAAATGATGCATGGATCTGTGTACTTGAAATGTTTATTGGTTTTCGCTTTGCTTTTGATTCCTTGCGCAACATTGAGCACTGAGCTATTATCACTGAGTTATTTGTTCACTTAGAGAAAGTTTATGTAATTTAAATGTTTCTTCAGATTTCAATGAATTCTAGAACTTGTTTGATGGTCACTCGAGGCGAAATCCTGACTGTGCAACATTGGGGAAATGATTTAGGCCATCTTTGGAACGTTTGAGCCTTAATAGCCAACCTTGACTGAAATTGATCCCTAGTTACCCCTTTGAGCTTCTGTAAGCCTTTTTCTTTGTTAACTCACTAAAAGATTTCCTAACCTCAAATGAATTTGTTCCAAATAGTTTATCCCTTACCTATGAGCATGTAGATCATTCACAATTAAATTTTGAGCTATGTTCTGGTTTTGGGAAGTTAGAGGAGGTTCGGATGTGTCATGAGCAATGCAAGTGAGTTCTATTGTGTTTGTAAAAAAAAAGAAAAAAGAAAAAAAAGCAAATCTGTACTTATCGTCCACGTACTTACACATTGAGGACAATGTGTTGTTTAAGTGTGGGGGAGGGGAAGTGTAATAAAAAAAAAGAAAAAAAAGAAAAAAAGAAGAAAAAAGAACAAAAGAAGAAGAATTAGAGATCTATACCCTTAAGTGTTCTTAAAAAGAATGAAACAACAAAGTGTGGGGGTGTAGTTTTCTTTGTTTTCTGCCAAAAAAAAAAAGATTGAGTGTTCTAAATAAGTTTGGGGGAGTAACCTGGTGAATTGAAATGAAGTTTTGTTATAGGCTTGAGTTCTACATAGTCTTGATGATTTATGTGTTTGTGGGTGATTTGAGCCAAATTATTATCCTTTATCATACCTTCACCCAAGCCAAACGTTACAAGCTTAATAAAGCCTTACTTGATCCGTGGTGTTGTGCATGTCTACATTAGTGGAGAGTGACTTGAAAAGCAAGCCTATGGAGTTCATTTATACGCACATCTTCACTATTAAATATGATTCATTTTTATGCATAAACTCATCCGGGTTACAAATTATTAGGTGAGAATGGCTCTACACACACACACTTGAGGAATTGAAGTAGAGTAAAACTAATCTTTGTAATGAAATTCTTGATCAAGTGCATTATTTTGAAGTTTTCCTTGGGTTATAATTAAGTACAATCTTTGAGGCCTCTTTGCAAGCTAAAAGAATGTGTGTTTTAATTTTTTTCTTTGAATATGTTTCGATTTAGTTTTGTTTCATATCGTCGTAGTTGCTCGAGGACTAGCAAAGTTTAAGTGTGGGGGAATTTGATAAGTGTCTATTTATATATCTTTTTCATATCAATTCGTCCATGTTTCTTTGCTATATTCCTTGGTATTTTTATGTTTTTGTGTGGTTTTGATGTTTGTAGGAGTTTTTGGAGCAACTTGCACAAAAATGGAGTAAAACCCTTCATTTTCACCTCTGCTAGTCAGTGATCTTCTCGGATTTAATTGTATTGATATACAATGACCCGATGACATGTTATATACCGTTGGAAAGCTCTCGAAGTCTATTTTCTGGAGAAATTTACGGTTTATAAATCCATTCAGTGTACCAAAAGTTGTAATCAAAACAGTGTGAGAAGTATAGAAATGTAATTCCACAAATCACTGGAGCATGTATAATACGGGACACTGTAGCAGGTTACTGTAGCAGAGTATTTAAACACATTTTAGGGTTTTATTTTCATAACTTGAAGGGGGAAAAACGTGGAAGGAGACTGCATTTCTGGATTTCTCTCATCCCTTGGAGTTCTTGAAGGAGAAAGAAGATTTTGAAAGAAGAGGAACTACAATTCCAAGAAGATTCATCTACAAAGAAGATTTTCAAAGAATTTGCTAAGTTCTTTCTTTCCTTTTCAATTCTGGAATTTCTCTGTATTGTATTTGTTATTCTGATTGCATATGTGTAACTAAATCTGAATTGGTTGAGGGTGATTTCAAAGCCCTTGATATGGATTTTGTGATTTGATTGTGTAAGAAATTGTTATCCAATTCTCTAATTGAAGTTGCTTGTATTTTTCCATATCTAATGCTTATGATTGCTTACTGATTGTATTTGGAATGGCCAACTGAATATAATCTGTTGTTGTCTATTGCTAGATTAGAAATCTTGATCCGTAATTGTCATGAATTTCCAATCATTAGTAGCAAAATTGTGATCAGAGATTGCGATTGGAAAATACAACCTAGGTTAAATAATCTGAACTTGTGTGATTATTGCTTAGATCAACCTATCTTTCTCATCGTAATGCTTCCATTGAATTAAACTCAGAGAGCTTTTTCTAGGTTGTTTAATGGATAGAGATTAAATAAAGAGCTTGTTTTATTTAACAACAAAGTAAGGAAAGATTGGGATAACAGAGCTTGTTGTTATCTACGGTTTATAACTTCAATGCTGTAATTGGATTACAATTCTATGTTAATTCACAAATTCATATCTTGTGGCAGAGAATGAACTCTTAACCAAGTGTCTCTCATTGATTTTTCACTCCATTTAACTTTGCTTTGTGTTATTCTTCATTTGCTTTCTATTAAGTTTAGTTAATCAATCAACAAAACCCCCCCTGTTTAGTTTATTATTGCTGGAAAATAACAAATTTAATTAGATCAATCCTCGTGGGAACGATATCTACTTATCACTTTATTACTTGTGCGACTAGTATACTTGCTAGTTTTGAACGCATCAATAACCCCTCCACTTCCATATACTACAACACAAAATATGAAATCACAACTCACAAAAAGCAAATCCATCAAATTAAACAAAACCTTTAATAAATGCATGCTATCATTTTTATTCTCTAAAGATAGACTTCCGTTAAACTTTGAGTTTCAGCATGGCCTTTTTAACTGCAAAAGGTGTTCTTCAATTACAAGCTGGGGTTTTTTAAACAACTAAAATCGATTAAAAAATCGGGGTTCCCTTGTAAAGATTATCATAAATAAAAAATTAGCAATCAGAAATGCAGATATATATAGTTCATTTCACCTTGCCTCTGGCAACTTTACATCTCAACCCTCACTAACAGACACATGCGTCACTAAATTAAAAGAAAATATCTTTGCAAGTAGTGCAGGTCTTAAGCTCCAAATTTATTTTAAACAGAACAGTAACTTATAACATCCGAATTATCAGAAAATATGTACATATTGGTTTGGGATACTATTATAATAAACCTACTCTTTTAAAGGTTTTACAAACTAGAGTTTTTTATTCTCAAACCAGAGTTCATTCGTCAGTTGCAACCTTATAATAGCAATGAATTCACAACTTGCTGTCTCATTCTATGGCTTCTAAATCAGTAGGAACATTTTTTTTGGCAATGACCAAGTTCACCAAATATGCAAATATGAATAGCCTCACAACCATAATACAGATTCATTAGCTCTCCATGTGCATTCCAAAACCCCACAGATGCTTATAGATGGTACAGAAGGCAATTCGCTATGGAATATAACAGTTTATAGAATCAAATTAATTGATACTTCAACACATTTACTTATTAAGAAGCAGATTTACAGGTGAATGACGTCAGTCCATGTTCAAGGTTTCAAACTACCATAAGTCTTCACAAACTCTAACAACATCATCTAGTGTTAGAGGGATTACTGAAGAAGAATGGTAATAGTATACATGATTAGAATTAATTCATTCAACTTCTATACCAGTCTTACATTACACAAGCAAAAGAGGGAAAGGAGTACAAGTTCCAACAACACAAACACAAACCAAGCATGACAATATAGAGCAATCAACATTAGATACCTATAGCAATTAGTTGTCTGCTAATGAGAAGCGAAATTTCGATGATCTTGACCTGTTAGCTCCAAAACCATGAACTAGAACAAGAGCAGGACCACTACTTCCAGAACAGTGATAGCGAATTGAATAACCCCTCCACTTCCATATACTACAACACAAAATATGAAATCACAACTCACAAAAAGCAAATCCATCAAATTAAACAAAACCTTTAATAAATGCATGCTATCATTTTTATTCTCTAAAGATAGACTTCCGTTAAACTTTGAGTTTTAGCATGGCCTTTTTAACTGCAAAAGGTGTTCTTCAATTACAAACTGGGGCTTTTTAAACAACTAAAATCGATTAAAAAATTAGGGTTCCCTTGTAAAGATTATCCTCCCGTTGGACAAAGAGCAATGAACGATGGAAACTGACAAAACAATTGTTTTTATATTCTTTCCTTTCACACAACAGAACAGAATCAGCAAACCTAACCAGATGTTATCTACATAAACTTCAAACGATCAGTTACAAATAAGCTAAGCAATCAAATTCATTTCTAGAAAAAAAAACAACCTTATTAGACAGCTCATTAAACTCTCTAAGCATCAACAATCAAATGCCTCTGAGTCATACAACACAACACAACATAATTGGGTCTACATGAAATTCCCATATTCTCAGGCAACAACATGAAATCAAAAACAGAACCAACTGATCGATCAAATAAAGAAAAACTTAGCTAATGAAGACAAAGAGATAATAAATTACTGATAAAGTAAATCGAATTCCATATTCAACTTCAACCTTCCAACAAATTCATCAGAGTAGCCATTTCTCAAAAAGAAATGAAATACTAATTAATCAAACAGAAATTAACAGAACCAAAATTATAATTTAAGAAAAATTATTTATAATATTAATTAAAGCTGTATAACTTGAAAGTTGAAAGTGGATGAGATTACAGTTCAGGTTGATATAAAGGGTAGATAGGTACACCTAAACAATGCTTGCATAAACATGAAAAAAAAAATTTGCTGAGACCAAGGACATGGGGGATATATTGTCATTTTACTATGGGGAATTTTATATGTCCAAAGAATACCATAGGTGGTCAGATTGCAGAAAACCAAGAAGTAGGAAATGTGTATATGGACGGAAAGTTTTTACCGGATGGAGGCAGCAAGAATTGTTATCTCATTTGCTTCCCAGTGTTCTGGAAGAGTCTCAGAATCCTTTACTTGAGGTACTGCATTACTGTATACATGGGATGTTATTTTGAATATAGTCATTGATGATATAAACTTGTATATGCTAAGACTGGTTTCACCGAATTGAACTGTTTACCCTGTTTTATTCTTCTTCTTCCATTTTCTATTGTTAGTTTTGTATTTTAAAATGAGTTGAAAAAAGATGCCTTGTGTTTGTTTTGGTACTAACTGGTCAGCTACTATTTCTATTCATCTTGTTTTACTACTATTCTCCGAATTTCTTGCTATATAGTTTATCTTAATGTCCTCCCCTGCATAGAGAATAGGGAACTTCTAAAACTGTTTAAAACATAGGACAGTTTTAACAATGAAGCCATTAATCTGATGCCATGGGTCACAGGAATGTGAACTTCATATCGGATTATAACCGTAAAGATCAACTCTTCTGCTTATGTTTCACAACTAAAAGTTTACTCTGGGAAGATACTTTATTCATTGGAAAATCAGTAGTGGGAATATAATAGAATGTGAGGAGATTTTTCTGATAATCCATGAATTTTATATCAAATTGGCTATGCAAAATCAATTGCTTTGTGGTTACTACAAATATGTCTTGTCTATGAACAGTTACATGAGGGACACTGTGTTATTTGATCTCTTATTTAGGTTCTCATCTCTTGGCATGTTTCCAAGTCATTTGCAGAGGGAAGAACTTCATTAGAGAGTTATGTCTCTTATTTGAAGGCTACAGTTGGAATTCTTGCTCTTATAGAATCTGTAGGCCAATGGTAAGGGGAAGGAAGATCTCACAAGCCTTGCTATCGAGCCTGTGAAGACCAATCAATGGTTTCCTGTTTGTCCCACAATGCCGAGTGGCAAAGCTTGGTCCTCTCTTACATCCAGTGACATAATCAATTTTTTAACTGGAGGCTTCCGCTTAAGCAAAGCTCGATGTAATGATATTTTCTGGGAAGCTGTTTGGCCTTGTTTGCTAGCAAGAGGATGGCACTCGGAGCAACCCAAGAATCATGGATATGTCAGTTCCAAAGATTATCTAGTTTTTCTAATGCCTGGAGTTAAGAAATTCTCAAGAAGGAAACTTGTGAAAGGAGACCACTACTTTGATTCAGTAAGCGATATTTTGAACAAAGTGGCATCTGAACCAAAACTTCTTGAACTGGAAGCTGAAGAAGCTAAAGTCAGCAGCTGCACTGAAGAAGATTGATGGGTTCCAGAAGAGTTATCAGATCAGGATGATCCATCCAATCAGCGACCCCATTGTTACCTTAAACCCCGTACTTCTACTTGCAATTCCGAGAATATGAAGTTAATGGTTGTAGATACCAGTTTGCTTCATGAAGGAAAATCATCCAAGGTGCGAGAGCTGAGATTTTTACCAGTTGATTTTAAAGACAATTCCAAACTAATCCGTCTTTCAAAAAAAAAAACAAAGGGTATTTCTTTGAGAATTTCCTGGATAAGAGTAAGCCTGATGCTGCTAATATACCATTAAATGGGCAAAAGAGTATCACTCGTTCTGAACAAAGCAAGGACATATTTAATACTGGTGGTCTAGATAGTATGAAGTTCATGGTTGAATGGAGTTAAAGTTATGATTGACGCAAAGGACCATCAAAAGTGAAGAATTCTATTAAAAAGGAAAAAAAAGGAAAATCCAGACGAAACACAAGAAAATTAAATTCTTGGGGCCTGCAAGTTCAAAGCATTTGATTCAATAGAAGAGCTAACAACAACCAAAGTGCATATTAAAGCATTCTTTGCTTAAACCTAACCAGATGTTATCTACATAAACTTCAAATGATCAGTTACAAATAAGCTAAGCAATCAAATTCATTTCTGGAAAAAAAAAACAACCTTATTAAACAACTCATTAAACTCTCTAAGCATCAACAATCAAATGCCACTGAGTCACACAACACAACACAACATAATGGGGTTTACATGAAATTCCCATATTCTCAGGCAACAACATGAAATCAAAAATAGAACCAACTGATCAATCAAATAAGAACAAACTTAGCTAATAAAGACAAGAGATAATAAATTATTGATAAAACTCCATCGAATTCCATATTCAACTCCAACCTTCCAACAAATTCATCAGAGTAGCCATTTCTCAAAAAGAAATGAAATACTAGACAAATTTGCACATTTATTCTACCAACATCTACGAGCCCACAACTTGCAACTCCAACTTTGATATTCAAAAACAACAAAAAGATTCTATTTTGCCCTTCCCTCATGAACAATGCACAAGGTTGTCGATACCATAATCCACTTTAATATTACCATTTCTCATTCAGACGCAAACACAATCAATTAACCAAGAAACATTAAAGAATAAACTAACCTCTAAGAATCTAGCTTCTTGCTCGAGGCACTTAAGTTCAGCTTGTAGTCTTTGCTTGCCTTTGTTATCACCAGCCACCAAAGACACAGTTCTTTGAACCCCAGAATCCGACCTCAAATGCCACTGAGTCACACAACACAGCACAACATAATGGGGTTTACAAGAAATTCCCATATTCTCAGGCAACAACATGAAATCAAAAACAGAACCAACTGATCAATCAAATAAGAACAAACTTAGCTAATAAAGACAAGAGATAATAAATTATTGATAAAACTCCATCGAATTCCATATTCAACTCCAACCTTCCAACAAATTCATCAGAGTAGCCATTTCTCAAAAAGACATGAAATACTAGACAAATTTGCGCATTTATTCTGCCAACATCTATGAGCCCACAACTTGCAACTCCAACTTTGATATTCAAAAACAACAAAAAGATTCTATTTTGCCCTTCCCTCATGAACAATGCACATGGTTGTCGATACCATAATCCACTTTAATATTACCATTTCTCATTCAGACGCAAACACAATCAAGTAACCAAGAAACATTAAAGAATAAACTAACCTCTAAGAATCTAGCTTCTTGCTCGAGGCATTTAAGTTCAACTTGTAGTCTTTGCTTGCCTCTGTTATCACCAGCCACCAAAGACACAGTTCTCTGAACCCCAGAATCCGACCTCAATTTAACTTGCAGTGGAATGGAGAGGAGATACGGTCATGGAACATCGAAGGTATGGCAAGCCTGGCGACGGGCAATGCGGGAGAGAGAGCAGGTGAGACAAGCAGACACGTGTGTAGGGCTTGGCAGTGCAGGAGAGAGAGGAGGTGAGACAGGCAGACTGCCGTTGAGTGTGCAGGCCGGAGGGTAAAGAGAGAGAATGGCAGTGGTCAGTGCGGGGAGAGAGAGGAGGCAAACCAGGCAGATAAGCATGGAGGGCCATAGAGAGAGAGGAGGCAAAACAGGCACCACAACAGAAAGAGAGAGGAGTCGAGACAGGCAGATAGCCGTGGAGTGTGGAGGGTATGGCGAGAGCCTGTAGGCGGGCAACGGAGGAGAGGAAGGAGAAGGAGGCGCTATGCTATTAATTTCTTAATTTTAGGTTTAGCCTTTTAACTTCAGGACCAATCAGATTAGGCATGAAAAACCAAGTGTTGGGCATATGAAAATTTGTCTTGTTTCCAAAATTTTGGGGGGTTTAGGCGCTTTTATTGCCGCTTATCCAAAATTTTGGGTTCAGTCTATATTTTTAGTAAAATAAATTTATATATTAGCCATTAGTTAATTGTATATTAAGTTAAGATTATTTAATTATTTGTATGTTATAATTTAATTTATCTTAGTAAAATTAAATTAAATTAAATTAAACAAAATAATCTTATAAATATTTGTACATTTTAAAAGAGTTGAATAATTAACTCATTATCATTACAAAAGTAGAAAATCATAAATTAGTCTTTATTTAGTTAAAGAATGTCTTTAATAATTCTATTACAATATATTTTGACACCTATTTCTATGATACACATACTTATAAACTGCAAAACTTATAAAAATTTTAACAAATATTATATCTTATTTGACAATATATATATATATATATATATATTATTTTAGTTTATGTAATTATCTTAGTTTAAGTCATTCTAATTGATTAATAAAATTTATAAGCAAATTTGTTTAATTGATTGGTGATTCATTTCAAAATAAAGTACTTCTATACGTAATTTTAGTTCATTAGTATTCAATTCTAAATAAAAATTAATCAAATTGAATCACTAAATAAGATTATTTTAACTTAATAATAAATAATGAAATTAGAGTATATATGTACGATATTATCTTAGCTATTAAGTTTTATAATAAAAATAATAATAATAAACTTTCCATAACCCAATTTCACTTTATGCAATTATATGTAATGTGATTGGCCTGTAATTAGTTTAATGTAACATGATCTTAGATAAAAAAAGATTTGGTTTATTAACAACCCTATAATTACTAAGCATTATACATTATTGATTAATTAATAGACACAATCTACTAAGCACATTACCATTAATAGATTTAATTAATCTAATGTTCTAATTTTGTACTAAATTGTTCCATAACTATCATAGGCATTTGATTTAATAATAATTAGCAAGGAAAAAATAATTAATAAACTTTACAATGTTTCCATTTTATACTAACTATTTTAGGTAAATGATTTAATTAGTAATTAATCTAAATGTAAGAAAAGTACATATTAACTATTTTTGACAATTGATTTAATTAATAATATTGAGATTTATAGTATTACTTATTTAAAACACATTAAATTAGATTATATGGTATAAATCATTAACTAATACCATGCCTAGTCTCAATTAGTTACATATAATTGATCACTTTCATTTATTCTTAACTTACAAGTTACAAGCTAAACTTATAATCTTTCATTTCCATATTGCATATTGTCCCTATTTTCCCTTATTTTGATGTTATATTTTGCGACGAAATTTCGTTACTGATAGCTATGTAAGAAACTTTCTGCAACGAATATATTGTCGCTAAAAGGTTTTCCCATATTGCTTTTCTCAGTTTTAGGTATTAGATTATGCAACGTAATTTCGTCGATAAAAGCTTTGCTTGGTTTTCTTATTTTGTTTTGAGATTGTGCTACGAAATGTTGTCGCTGAAAGAAATATAGGAGACTTTCTGCGAGGAATTTCTCGTCACTAAAAGGTTTGCCATATTTTTATTTTTGTTTATTTTGTAATTGGATTCTGTGACGAAATTTCGTTGCTGAAAGCGATATAGGAAACTTTCTGCGAGGACTTATTTGTTGCTAAAAGGTTTATTATATTGCATCGATCTTCCCCTCAGTTTCTGATGAGATTCTGTGACGACATTTTGTTGACGAAAGAAATATATGAAACTTTATGCGAGGAATGTGTCATCGCTAAAAAGTTTACCATGTTGTATAGTGTCCCTATTTTGCCTTATTTCGATATTATATTTTGCGACGACATTTCGTTGCTGATAGCAATGTCAGAAACTTTCTGCAACGAATTTATTGTCGCTGAAAGGTTTTTCCACTATACTTATCACCGTTTTTAGGTATTAGATTATGCAACGCAATTTCATCGATAAAAGGTTTTCTTGGTTTTCTTATTTTGTTTTGAGATTATGCTACGAAATTGTGTCGCTAAAAGGTATATAGGAGACTTTCTGTGAGGAATTTCTCGTCGCTAAAAGATTTGCCATATTTCTATTTTCTTTTATTTTGTAATCAGATTCTGTGACGAAAGTTGGTTGCTGAAAGCGATATAGGAAACCTTCTGCGGGAACTTATTTGTCACTAAAAGGTTTCTTATATTGCATTTTCCTCTCATTTTCTTATGAGATTCTGCGATGAACTTTTGTCGTTGAAAGAGGTATAGGAAGCTTTCTGCGAGGAATTTATTGTTGCTAAAAGGTTTCCGTATTGTTTTTTTCTTATTTTTCCTTATTTTGTTATGAGATTCTGCAAGGAAATTTCATCACTAAAAGCAATATTATGGGACAAATTTTTTGTCGCTAAAAGCTTTCCTTCATCTCGTCTACCTATATAGCTACGATTTAGTTTTTCATCGCAATAAATTGTATATTGCGACGTATTTTCGTCGCTAAAGAGAATTCAGAAAAAATTCTTCCCCTCTCCCATTTTACGACGAGATACAGCAACTAAATACAAATTTCATTGCAAAAACTGGCCTTTAGCAACGAATTTTATTTCGTCGCAAAAAATTGTCGCTAAAAACAGTTTTTCCTGTGGTGACTTCAAGTTTACGTCAGGACTATTACTTCCAGCTCTGACAAACAAACTACAAAAAGAGATAAACAACATAAACAAAGGATCAAAAAACATAAATAATAAATAAAATCCAAGAGAGAAATATAATAATATTTAGTTAAATTATGTAATTAGCAAATTAAATTATGTATATAATTCTAATTTGGTCCTTGCTTATTACATCTGCTGGAGAAGTGTTATCTGCCGCATCCTTTGCCCACAAATATGCGCATAAATTTTTAAAATCATCATCATCTTCCTCATCCTCAGCCTCTGCTCGTAAATTGTTTAAAGCATCACCCACACCAATTTTTAATTTTTCCTCTGCCAGTAAATTGCTTATATGAGTTTGCCAAAAATCAGCAGGAGTCAGCTAATCCTCAGCGGCTCTTGGTGTGATTGTTCCATTACTGTACGGTCACCTATTAAATAATATTAGTCCTATGCTCAACACTACAAAAACTTTTATTAGCCAATATTTGTGAGTTTTATGTGTAGCAAGTTTTTCTGTTAGTATTAGCTCTTAAATCGTAGTAAATTCGGATTTAGACTTGGGGACCTACGCTCCTGCGCAAGAAATGTTGCGCTCCTGCTCAACATTGGCAAAGATGTTGCACCACGGTGCAACAATGAGGACAGTACCCTTCAGCTCCAGACAGAGACATTGCGCTTCCGTGCAAGAGACATTGTGCCGCTGCTCAAATGTCGGTTACTTTACGCCACTTGGACACTATTTCAAGGCTGTCTTTTTTTATTTTGAGAGAGACTACTTAATATTCTCTTCTATGATTTCTAGGGAAACGTGAGGGCTAGGAAAAGAGTGATTTTTTTGTGTGAGAGAGTATTGTGAGCCTTGTAACTTGTTTTCTTCATAGTGAAAGTTCTTCTGCAGTCTTCCCAGTGAATGTAGGCTTAATTGGCTGAACCACTATAAATCTTGGTGTTATCTCTTGTTTATTTTTCTTTGCTTGTTTATTTGTTGTGGATTGATATCTCTATTGTGCTTGGTATTTTGTGTCTCTTGGTTGGAATTAGTTGGCTAGATCCGTGGTCTGACACAACAATCTGGTATCAGAGCATTGGTTTAGGATTGGCTTCGCATACAACCTATTCCTGAAAATTATCAAGTGAGAAAAAATGGCTAGAACCAAGTTTGAAATAGAGAAGTTCGATGGCAAGGGTGACTTTGGTCTTTGGAAGAAGAAGATGAGAGTGATTCTCGTGCAATAGAGGTGTGCGAAGGCTCTTAAAGGAAAAATTGCCATAAAGGAAGATCTATCTGAGGAGGAGAAAGATGGGATCATGGAGATGGCCTATAGCACTCTCATACTCTACCTGGCAGATAACGTTCTGTGGCAAAATGATGGAGATGATACTACGACAAAGATTTGGCTAAAACTCAAATCTTTGTATATGACTAAATCTTTGTCTAATAAGATTTATCTTAAAAAGCAATTGTTTGGGTTCAAGAAAGGCACTAAAAATAATCTTGATGATTTCAAAAAGACTATGGTTGGCCTTGCTAATGTTGATAAGAAAATTAGTAATGAAAACCAAGCAGTCATTCTCTTGAACTCTCTACTAGATGATTTTAGAGAGGTTAAGTCTGCTTTAAATATGGTAGAGATAGTCTGCTCTGGATGATGTACTTGGGGATTGTCCTGATCGTAAGAACAAAAAGAAGAAAGGAGTTGCTGATGGTGATGCAACTGTGGCATCAACGTCAGACTATGAAGGTGCATAGGTTTTGATAATGTTAGATAGGAGATCTAATGATGAGTAGATTCTTGATTCAGGTTGCACATTCCACATCTATCCTAAGAGAGAATTTTTTACTTCTTATTAGTCAGTTAATGGGGAAAAAGTTCTAATTTGGAATAATGTAGCTTGTGATGTGGTGGAAATCAGTTGTATCAGATTTAGGATGTTTGATAAGACTGTCAAAATTTTGAAGGAAGTGAGGCATGTTCTTAGGTTAAAGAGGAACTTGATTTCCTTGGGCACGTTGGATAAAATAGGTTATGAGTACAAGGCATTGTCTAAGATATTATGTGTGACTAAGGGAGCTCTGGTTCTCATGAAAGCCAAGATTCATAATGGCTTGTATATGTTATAAGGAGAAGTCCTAACTGGTGAACTAGCAATCGAAGAAGCATCTTTGGCATCAAAGGCTTGGTTATATTAGTGAGAGAGGTTTGAAGGAACTAAGCAATCAAGGGTTGTTGTGTGGTGATCAAGCGAGTAAGCTTGAGTTTTGTGAGCACTGTATCTTTAAGAAGCAATGTCGACTACGTTTCTTAATGGGTGTTCATACTACAATGGATACTCTTGATTATGTGCATTTAAATCTCTGGGGTCTAACTAGCAAGCTGTCACATGGTGGCAACAAGTATTTCTTGTCCTTGATTGATGCTTATTCTAGGAATGTGTGGATTTACTTTGTTGAAACATAAGAATGAAGCTTTTAAAAAATTTAGATAGTGGAAAAAGCTGGTAGAAACTTAGACTAGTAAAAAGATGAAGAAACTTATGACAGATAATGGGCTTGAGTTTTGTAGTCGTGAGTTTGATTCTTATTGCAAAGACCACGGGTTTATGAGGCATAAAACAGTTAGACATACTCCCCAATAAAATGGCTTAGCTGAGAGAATGAATAGGACTTTGGTGGAGAGAGTTAGATACATGCTCTCTAATGCAAGACTGGAAAAAGAGTTCTAGATAGTAGCTGTGAGTACAGTAGCTTATCTGGTTAATAGAAGTTCTTCTATAGCTATCAATTGTAAAATACCTAAACATGTATGGTGTGGTAGACCAACAAGCTATGACAACTTGAGAGTGTTTGGCTGCACAGCATATGCACACGTGAATGGTGGGAAGTTAGAGACTAGATCATTGAATGTATCTTTGTTGGCTACCTCGAGGGTACAAAAGGTTACATATTATGGTACACGGCTCAAGGAGTCTCAAAACCAATCATTAACAGAGATGTTGTCTTCAATGAAGATGAAATTTCAGGATTATCTACGCAGCTCGGTGGAGTTTCTGGGATAGACAAATCTGAGACGACCAGTTCAAAGTCACAGACTGTTGGTTTTGAGTTGGAGTTGGTAAGTGTTGTCCTTTAACAAGTGATTAAGAATGCACCTATGGCTGAACAGCAACAACTACCACAACCAGATTATAAACTAGCGAGGGACAGAGAAATGAGGTAGATTAGACCTCTAGAAAAGTATGGGTACTCTAAATTTATGGCTCATGCTTTAAATACGGTTGATGTGATTGATAGGAATGGGCCACTTACATACCTTGAGGCTGTGAATTGTGATAAATCCGTCCAGTGAAAAGAGGCAATGTTAGACGAAATTAATCATTTGAAGAAGAATAAGACATGGGAGATTGTAGAGAAGCCCGAAAAGCAAAAGTTTGTTAAATGGATATTCAAAACGCAAGAAAGGGTTGTCAGGTGAGAAGCCTAGATACAAGGCTAGGCTAGTGGCTAAGGGTTTTAAACAGCGTTAGAGGATTGATTGTAATGAGATCTTTTCTCCAATGGTGAAACACACATCAATCAGGGTTCTTCTATCCCTTGTGGCATGTTTTGATCTTGAACTTGAGCAGATAGATGTCAAAACTGTGTTCTTGCATGGTGAGTTAGAAGAGAAGATCTACATGAGCTCGCTTGAGGGATTTGAACTTCCAGGTAAAGAACACTGTGTTTGCTTGTTGAAAAATTCTTTGCATGGTTTGAAGCAAAGTCCTAGATAGTGGTATCTTTGGTTTGATACATTCATTGTAGGTAAGGGTTTCTCCAGGAGTTCCTATGATAGTCATGTTTACTATAGAGGGACTACATGTTTAGATATCATCTACTTGCTCTTGTATATTGATGATATGCTCATAACTAGCAAGGCAATCTCAAAAGTTCAAGACTTAAAGTAGTTGCTATAAACTGAGTTTGATATAAAGGACTTGGGACAGGCTAAGAGGATATTGGGGATGGACATTCACAGAGATAGAGACAAAGGTACACTTTTCTTGACTTTGAAGAACTATCTTGAAAAGGTCTTGTATCAATTTAACATGGGTGGTGCAAAGGCTGTTAGTGTAGACTCTCATCTGATCAGTGTCCCAAGATAGATGAAGAGAAACTTCAAATCGACAAGATTCCATATGCGAATGCAACAGAGAGTGTCATGTACTTGATGGTGTGCACTCGTCCAAATATTGCTCAAGTTGTGTCAGTTGTCGATAGGTTTTATTGCGAATCTGGCTAAGGTTCATTAGGAAGCAGTAAAATGGTTGCTGAGATACTTAAAAGGATCAATTAGTGGAGGATTAATGTTTGGTCAAATGGAACAAGAAGAAATAGTTTTGAAAGGCTTTGTTGATGCAAATTATGCTGGCGATCTTGATAAAAGAAGGTTTCAAACGGGCTACATGTTCACATTTGGTGGAGGATGTATTAGTTGGAAAGCTCAGTTGTAATCCATTGTTGCTTTATCAACTACAGAGTCTGAATATATGACTGTCACTGAAACTATAAAGAAAACCTTGTGGTTAATGGGTTTGGTGGCTGAACTTGGAGTGTCACAAAAGTCTATGACTATGTTTTGTGATAGTTAAAGTGTTAGACATCTAACGAAGAATCAAATGTATCATGAACATACTAAGCATATTGATGTGAGGTTACATTTTGTTCGTGATTTGTAGCGAAAGACCTATAAAAGTGGAGAAGACTCATATGAAGGATAGTCCAGCAGACATGGCTACAAAGGTAGCACCATTGAATAAGTTCTTGCATTGTCTGGATCTATTAAAGGTCTAGGATGAGGCTCCTTGATGAAATTCTATTGAGGGAAGACTGTAGTGTGTTATGGAGATGAAGGATTTGAGATCCAAGGTGGAGATTTGTTAGTGGTGGCTCTCAAATCATAGTAAATTCAGAGTCAAACTTGGGGACCTGTGCTTATGTGCAAGAAATGCTACGCTCATGCACAGCATTAGTAAAGATGTTACACTCCTGCACAGGGTGAGTTGCGCTCTTACGCAACATTGGCACTCCTGCACAAGATTTGTTGAGCCGTGGCATAACGGTGAGGACAAGACCCTTCAGCTTCAGGTAGAGACCTTGCACTCCTACACAAGGGATATTGCACCGCTGTGCAAATGTCGATTACTGTACGCCTAGGCACTACTTAAAGGCTATCTTTTTTATTTTTGAGATAAACTACTTAATATTCTCTTTTAGAGTTTCTAGAGAAACGTGAGGGCTAAGAAAATAGTGATTTTCTTAGTTTGAAAGAGTACTGTAAGCCTTGTAACTTGTTTTTTTCATAGTAAAAGTTCTTCTACAATCTTCCCAATGGATGTAGGCTTAATTGGCCGAATCATTATAAATCTTGGTGATATCTCTAATGTGCTTTGTATTTTATGGCTCTTGGGTGGAATTGGTTGGCTAGATCTATGGTTTCGCGCAACATTTTCTTTTAAGCGTGTAGGGGTATTTGGACCACCACCCCCCCACCCCCCCATGACGACCTTATTACAAAGGTTGACCCGCATATGTGTCAGTGAAAAGCATTAGGGCGTAGAGGCATAAAAAAATACCCCACTTTGATTAGTGTTTTTTTCAAACCAATATTCCATTTCAACTAGTATATGGGTTATTGTTATCATGCTTAAAACCATAAGCAAGATTTCTATGCCTATGGGAAGAAATACATATTAAACATGCAAGTAATTGCATAAACAAATTAAAAGCAAAAGAAAAAGAGGCATGCATAAGCAAAACCAAATAGAAATGCATAGATTAAAAGAGGAAGGAAATGATTGCAAATCAAACATAAATGAGCACAATCGAATGGAATAAGAAAGAAAACACTTGAAACACATATTATAAACTAAAAGTGATAGAAAGAAGAACAAGGTCAACATTTGTAAATAGGGCGGAATAGAAGAGAAGAAGAAACATGCTTGAATCAAATGGGAATCATGCAATACATAACATAAATGAAACATGGAAATGAAAATGGAGAAAAACAGGAGAAAAGAGGAAAAGTGAGTATGCGTGGAAGCGGCAAACTAAGCATATGGCATAAAAGGAAAATAACATAATAAGACATAAAAGATGAGAGGATAAGAGGAGAGCATGCATGTGGTGCCTAAGCTAAAGTGTGGAGGAAATGCACATAGACGACCTATTTATATTAACATGACATGGCATTACTAACACTTACTTGAACATAAAATCTAAACAAAATATGGCATAACATAATAAAGACATGGAAACAAAAGCATAAAATTAAAGCATACATAAAAACATAAATGCATACAGGTAAAAGCACAATTGAAAAGACATGAATACAATAAAGGCATAATTGAAGGCAAATAGAAAAAATAAAATACATAAATAAAAGTAAAGACAAGAATATAAAGGAGACATAAATAAGGAATATAAGAAAGATAAATAACACAAAATAAACAGTCCATATATATTCTGATCACCAACTGTGTCCTAGAAATGTAGGATAGCTATCTTAGAAATCTAGTATTCTCTCCAAATAAGCTTTTGTCTGTGAAGAACAGCCAATCGACTGTTTCTTTTGGTGATAGGTTATCCTCAGGAAATGGTCGGCTATCCTATAGAGGAGGCAGCCAGAAACCCTTGATAAGCCCTAATTCCATCAGTGGTCATGACTGGCGATCAGTGGTCATGATTGGCTATCGACAATCATCAAAAAGCGGTCGACTATCCTCTGGAGTAGTTGGCCAAAAACCTAGACAAACCTTAATTTTATCAACGGTTATGACAGGTGATCAATTGTCCTCTATACTGTATTCTAGGCTTTGACTATTTGGTGCATTTTCATTTTTATTTCCCTCTAAAATTTTTCTTCGGGCATTTCCTCAACTCATCATCATCGACTATCATCATCGGGCTAAAAACCATAATCAAAATCTAATGCTTACATAACCTTTCATTTGTGATTAGCTCAGCTAAAGAAAAGCTCTTACACGGTGACCTGTCTAAACATCAAACAGTAGAATATGAATCCTAAAAGATTTGTGTTAACCTGACATTGGTGAAATTTTTTAGCATCAACAATATTAATTTATTTGAGTGAAGTAAATCGACTATCTTAAGATCTCATTTCTTGTTATTTTCAAGTTGAAGAAAATATATAGAATAAAAAGTTGTTATTGGAACCCTTGCCTCAAAATAGATAGAATCAATGCAGGGGAAACAACTATAGGACATGAATCGAGCAAATACAGGTTTTCAAAATTTTTCATGCTTTCTCGCCTCTTTGATTCCCAAGTATGCTTAAAGATCAACTAAACAACACTTGTTAAAGTGTATTTTGACTAGATTAAACCTAAGAACACAAACTCAAGCATGAACCCCAAGGGTGCCCTAAAGTGCTTCTGCATTTTGGCTCAAGAAGTGGGCTTGAGGTTGGCACAAAAATCAAGGCAGGGTGCCCTAAAACCCTAGTATGTTATATACCTCCCTTGTTTTCTTATTAAATTGTAATTATGGACTTCTAATTTATTTAGGATTCTTTTTAATCCTTAATATAAACCTAGTTAGATTTATATTTTAATTAGGTTTCTATAAATCTAATATAAATCTAATTAGACTCTTATATATTTAAGTCCAACTAAAACAATTACAAAGCCTCTTTAATTTTGAATTAAACTTTTAATTAATTAAATATGATTAAATGAATTAATAGATCCATTAAGCCCAATAGCTTTATAGCCTAATAACTTATTTAATTAATCTCTATTAATTATATATCAAGCCCATTAGCTTATTTATTTAATTAAAATCTTTTAATTAAATAATAAGCCCATTTACAATTAATATATTTAATTTAATATTTGAAATTTTATCCTCAATAAAATCTCAACTAAATTAAATAATTATTTCTTATTACTTAGTCTTATATTCAGATGATTTATTCAGTTACTCAGGAGTCCTTGATGGATGTATTTAATTAGAGGCTCTAATAAGTTTGACCTAGTACCTTGTTAACTTATAACTGTAGTGGACCTTATTTATTAACTTTGGTCTATTCTACTATATAGGTCTAAAGTTGTACTCTTAAATTAAATATCTTTATAAAAAGTTTAATAATTTAATCTGATTAAATTATTTTGTTTAAACCCTATCCATTGAGCAGCAGATTTACATAAATACCTTTCATAAAATACTAATAATTGAAGCTAGGTATAAATTATCGTTTCCTCCAATTACATCTTGAATCCTTAATACTAGTACTTTTATACCATTTAAGCGATTTAGGATTTATTCAAATAAATCTTATTTTAATAACTAACCTTTCATTAAATATTTGACCAAGATTCTATCACTTAAAACCTTGTAAAACCATTAAGGTAGTATTCTACAATCCCTTAGGAGTCATGAGTTCTCTATCTACGGTATAGTGTCTACTAATATACAGATCTTACAATCTCAACTAGTCAAGATATTGATCTTTATTTAGATCTCATTTATTATTCTAGTCAAAGATTGTAGTCTCTATACTAGAGGTACACTATCCATTTGAGGTTAGCGTAGGAATGTCTTTAGTACTCAGTTGTGGTAATTTTCATTTGGTTACGATATTTCCACCAAATGATGTAATTTCATATGGTCATGTTCAATACCTTTATAATGCACAAGTGTCTTTGTCCTGAAGTCTCTACTTTAAATGGTTAGAGGCCCAAAATTTCCCCATTGAGGACAAACTACACAACAAACTTATCAAAACAAAGTACCCAACTATTATTTATAGGTTTTGAACTTGTTTTAAGCTATGATAAAATTCTTTGTCTCATATATATCTCATATATATAGAATTTCATCAATAGATAAGCTTTGGAGCTTTTAGTCATTGCTATACTCATATTTTGGTAAAATAAGTAATAACAACTTTATTTGTTTATGATGTTTCTACAAATTTATAGAAAATATCCATCACTCTTAGGGTATATATTTAAAGATCGTCCATATCTAGAACAAAGGTGGTTGTTCGGGGAGAAGTTTACCCAATGTCTTGACCACAAGATCTACATGACAGAGTGATCATCGAGACTGACATTCACATTATAGCTTCATCTAAGAAGATGATCTTTGGTGAGTAGCTTTTGGTTACCACCTTTCTTCTCTTGCAAGAGTATTTGGTTCTATGTTAGAAGTTCTAGTATGGATTTTCCTAAACAAGAGAAGCTCGAGAGATCAAAAGAAAAGAAATGGCAACATGGGTAATCAGAGAGAGTGAATGAGTTATCATTGAAACTAAACAAGGAATCTCACAAGTCTCACAAATGAGTATTCAACCACCCAAAAGTTTTAAACCAATTGGTTGCCCCTTCTAGCTAACTGAAGAAAAGCCCACCTAGCATTTGAGGACATTTAAAGGTGCAAAGTATACGTATGCTTTTATGGAATTAAAAATTAGAATTGTAGGAATGCTATTCTTGCTCCATTGCATTGCTTCTCTAGCCAACTAATTACTTTAATACCCAACAAATAACTTGTGCCATTATAATATAAAACACTTATTGTGGTTATAGTACAGAAGCTAAAAGAGTCCTCATTAGATAAGAATATCAAAAATTAAACTTGTAATTTTCTCAGGCAGTTTAAGTAAGCATGTTCTTTTTCTTTTTAGAGTTCTGGACATTATAAAGCATGGGAATGCAATAATCACCTTGATTGAATGTCATGTTTTTCACCTTAGTTTATAACATTTTCATATATGGGATGCTTACTAATTGTAGTTTTATTTATCTTTGACTTCCTTAAATGGATTTCTCTTAAGTGACATGAGGTTTGATTATTGTGTCAACCAAAAATGATAAAAAGAAGTAGTTCTTAATTGATTAAAAAGGGGTATGATTTCAAAAGAAGAACGACTATGCCATTTTAATCAATCGCACCTCTAAAGTTATCACTTTTTAATCATCTAACAGAATCCATTAATTCAAACCCTAACAGAAATTTGAAAAGACAATTTTACCTATTATTTTTTTTTAAATTTCAACTCTTAAGGAAATAAAATCAATTAAAACAAAATAAACAAAAATAGAAAAGTATTTTGACGTTCACCATTCCTTATTTGATCAAACCCTAACCATTTTTATTGCCGTTCCCACTTCAAATCATGGCCGGTAACATCACCTACCAAACTGAACCACCCTTAATCGCTAGCTAGAATTGCTAGAAATGTCATCATTCTCAACCTTTATGGCAACACTGCAACTCCCTTAAGCCTTCAAATTTGATTCTATGGTCAACTCCCTCAAGCAAACTCGAGGGTGCTTATTCTTTCTTCTTCTTCAATTCCTCTATTGCTTCTTCAATACCCAAATTAAGAAAATAAATCCCTAACAGCGGGTGGCTTGGGGAACTTATCGAACAACATTAAGTCGTTGTGATTTGGCGTGAGGCATTGTTAAGATGGATGGGGAAATGTTCAAGGGGTTGCCATTTGAAGGTTTTGACTACGGTTTGATTAGAGGTCGTTGTTGCTGGAGGGCAAAAGAGTATTCAATTTTGATGGTAACTATTAAAGGTTGTTTGGTGGCAAGTACAGATAGAGGTTGTAAAGCTATTCATTTGTGTGGTGGGGCTTCCATTTTTTCTAAGAGGTAGGATGATGAGAGCGCTTGTTGTTCAAGTTGGTAATGTGAAATGAGTTGCATAGTTGAAGCTGTTCATAAAGAATCCAAGCAATTTCGAAAGTATGAGTGTGGTATTACATAAGTCGAGCAGGTTTGGGAGTCTTCAATCCATAAAATGCACAATTGTTGGGAAAAATCTTTACTTGAGGTTTACCTGTTCTACTAATGATGTTGATGAATATGGTTTCCAAGGGAATCTAGAACGTCTTGCAATAGTTGTTAATAGAGTTGTTATGCTTCTGTTGTGATGTTGAATGGTTGTTATCTCTTCTTTGTAACTTTTGTCATAACTTTTATTTTTGTTATTTTAGATAATTTTGATTAATATATATATATATACACACACACACACACACATCGAGTGTTCTAAATAAGCTTGGGAGAGTCACCTGGTGAATTGAAATAAATTTATATCATAGGGTTGAGCTCTACATAGTCTTGAATGATTTATGTGTTTGTGAGTGATTTGAGCCAAATTATTATCCTTTATCGTACCTTCACCCAAGCCAAACGTTACAAGCTTAATAAAGGCCTACTTGATCCTTAGTGCTGTGCTTGTCTACATAGTGGAGAGTGTCTTGAAAACCAGGCCTATGGAGTTCATTTATGCACACATCTTCACTATTAAATATGATTCATTTTTATGCATAAACTCATCTGGCCTATAGAGAGTGACTTGAGGAATTGAAGCAGAGTGAAGCTAATCTTTGAGATGAAATTCTTGATCAAGTGCATAATTTTGAAGTTTTCCTTAGGTTATAATTAAGTATAATCTTTGAGGCCAATTTGCAAGTTGAACCATTTGTGTGTTTTAATTTTTTTTTCTTTGATTTTGTTTAGATTTAGTTTTGTTTTCATATTGTTTTAGTTGCTCAAGGACTAGTAAAGTCTAAGTGTGAGGGAATTTGATAGGTGTCTATTTAGATATTATTTTCATATCAACTCGTACATGTTTCTTTGCTATTTCTCTTTGTGTTTTTATGTTTTTGTGTGGTTTTGATATTTCTAGGAGTTTTGGAGGAACTCACACTAAATTGGAGTAAAATCCTTCATTTTCACCTTTGCTAGTCAACCAAATTCTCGGATTTAGTTATATTGATGTACAATGAACTAGATGATGTGCTATATACCATTGCAAAGCTCTAGAAGTCTATTTTCTCGAGAAATTTATGATTCATGAATCCATTTAGTGTACCAAAAGTTATGATCAAAATGGTGTGAGAAGTCTAGAATTGTAATTTTACAAATCACTGTAGCATGTTATTATTCGGGGCACTATAGCAGGTTACTGTAGCAGAGTATATAAACATATTTTAGGGTTTTATTTTGAGGAGAATAAGAGAGGGGAAGAATGAGTTGGAAGCTGTCTCTCTTGATTTCTCTCATCTCTTGGAGTTCTTGAAGAAGAAAGAGGGGCTTGGAAAGATGAGGAACTACAATCCTAAGAAGATTCTATGGAGGAGATTTTCAAGGGATTTGCTAAGTGTTTCCTTTCCTTTTCATTTTCTGGAATGTATCTATGTTGTATTGTATTTATGATGTGTTTGAACATGTGTAACTAAATCTGAGTTGGTTGAGGGTGATTTCAAGGCTCTAGATATGATTTTTGTGAGTTGATTGTTCAAGAAATTGTTATCTGATTTTCTAATTGAAGTTGCTTGTATTTTCCCATATTCAATGCTCATGATTACTTGCTGATTTTATTTAGGTGGCCAACTAAATAGAATCTGGTTGTTGTCTATTGCTATAGTAGAAATCTTGATCCGTAATTGTCTTGAATTTCTAATCATTATTAGCGAAATTGTGATCGGAGATTGCAATTGGAAAATATAACTTAAGTTAAATAATCCAAACTTGTGTGTTTATTGCTTAGATCAACCTATCTTTCTTATCGTAATGCTTCCACTGAATTAAATTTAGAGAGCTTGTTTTAGGTTGTTTAATGGATAGAGATTAAATAAAGAGCTTATTTTATTGAACGTCAAAGTAAGGAAAGATTGGGTTAACAAAGCTTGTTGTTATCTACGGTTGATAATTTCAATATCATAATTAGATGACAATTCTACGGTTAATTCGCAAATTCATATCTTGTGGCAGAGAATGATCCCTTAACCAAGTTTCTCTCATTGATTATTTCTCACTCCATTTAACTTTGTGTTGTGTTATTCTTCATTTGCATTCATATTTCATTTAGTTAATCAATCAACAAAACCCCCCATTTATTCTTTTGTTGCTATTGAATAACAAATTTCATTAGAAACAATCCTCGTGAAAATGATATCTTACTCATCACTTTATTACTTGTGTGACTAGTATACTTGCTAGTTTTGAACGCATCAGTTGACCAACATAAACCTGATTTTGTATACAAATTAAAAAAGGCCTTGTATAGGTTAAAGCAGGCTCCAAGAGCCTGGTTTGAGAAGCTTAGAAATACTTAGACTCAATAGAGTTTTGTAAACTCCAAATTTGATATCTCATTATTTGTTTAGAAGGGCGAGGGATGCATTACATTGATTCTTGTTTATGGTGATGACATATTGGTCACAGGAAATTCTGAGAAGTTGTGAGTAAAATAATCCAAGATTTTAATGATTGCTTTACTCTCAAACAACTTGGATCTCTCAGCTATTACTTGGGTATTAAAGCTATAAGAAATGCAAAAGGAATACTCTTGAATCAATCAAAATACATATCTGATCTTTTGAAGAAAACCAACACGACTCAATCAAATGGTATTGCTACATTTACGACCTTGAACCATAAACTGTCCAAAGTTGGAAGTAAAGTTTTCAATGACTCGACATTGTATAGAAGTGTTATAAGTGCTCTTCAATATGTCACTTTGACAAGACCTAAAATAGCTTTTACCTTTAACAAGCTAAGTCAGTATCTTGAACAACCTTTTGTAGAGGATGGGCAAGCTTGTAAAAGAGTATTCAGATATTTGAAAGGAACACAACACACTGGTTTGCTCTTTTCGAAAGAGGGAAGGATGGAAATGACTGCATTCAATGATGTAGATTGGGCGAGTGATATAGATGATAGAAGATCAACCAGTGGCTATTGTGTCTACAAGGGGAAAAAATTTGATCTCATGGAACATCAGGAAGCAAAGGGTTGTAGCAAGATCCATCACTGAATTTGAATAGAGTGCTCTGGCTCTTGTTGCAGTAGAATTAAGTTGGATCAACTCTTTATTAAGCGAACTACACTTTAACCTGACCACTTCACCAATCATTGGTGTGACAATACTAACACTGCTGCCTTGGCAGCAAATCCTATATTTCATGGACGAACAAAGCACATTGAAATAGATGTGCATTATGTGAGAAAAAAACTAGCCAACAAGGAACTTGAGATCAGGTTTGTTCCAACCATTGATCAGATGGCTGATATCTTCACAAAGTCCTTGTCAACTCAAAGGTTTGAGTTTTTAAAATCCAAGCTCAATGTCTGTAACAGGCATTTATGCCTTAAGAAGGGGTGGTGAGAAGAAGACAAATACCTCATCACAGGTTCCATATGGACAGCCATGTAAGCAGGCTACTCAATGACAAAACAATTTTACCAATGAAGACGAGCTGGTGCACCTTTATAAATTTCTCAACACAATGAACTCAATTAGAGAGGTGTCCTGGATAGATGTCTATTGATCCATCTTTAAAGGCTTTACCAAATAAGCCGTTTTATTGCTTTTCTCCCTCCTTGTATTTTGAGATATATACATTGCTATGATTGCATTGAAATGTTTTGAGCTAATGAAAATATTTTCTATATTTTCTCCTTCATTCTAAAAGCTCACTATATATATATATATATATATATAAGGAGGAGATATTTTACCACAAATTTTTGATAAAATTTATTGACACAAATTCATAGTCATTGATCTCACAAAATCTAATGGCTGAGATTGAAAGTCAACAAGATGCATTTAATTCAGCCAACTCATCAATCATCTCAATTATTGGATCTTGTAGATCAATGGCTAGAAAATTGTGTTCAGCCTTATGTTAAAAGTCTTGTGTCAAGCATTTTGAATTGAAATGTTAACTTTTTAGCATGAAATTTTGATATTACCCCTATCTACTAGTCCAATTATAGATGGAAAATGTCAAATGATGATTTTAATAAAAAATTAAAGGTGTGATTAATTAAAATGATATAGTCGTTCTCTATTTAAAATTAAGTCAAAAAGCGAGGATATTTATCAAAATTACTCTATTAAAGATGGTTGGTTAATATTAATTTGGAATGTACTCTAAAAATGAATTACCATCAACATTAAGGAGTAATTAATTATGCAAACAAAGTGTTAAAGCTAGTGTAATTAGTTATAACAAATAAATAAAGAAAAGAAGCCGGAATCAAGGCATATAAAATGAGAATATGCGGTCTGCTCTCCTAAATAAATATAAAGAACAAGAGAGGAAGAGAGATGCCTGACGTGAACGCTACGTATTTTTATTCTCTTTTGCCTAGCAATTCTTGTCTCCATCTCTTCTCTTCTTTGTCTATAGGCTCTTTGGCTCAACGGTCCTTCCTTCTCCCTTAGTGAGAAGACTAGCATCAAGGCTTACTTAGCAACTTTCGAGTCAAGTTGCCTAAGTGTCGCACGAGCATACTGCGCAAATCTCTAAGCTCGTGACAGTTGGTATCATAGCACAGTTCGACCTTGAAGTGACCATGGAGGAGTAAGCTCGTGGACGAGAGGAGCAACCTCAACCACGTGCACAAGGAAAACGAGGTAATTCCAAAGCTCCACCCTTGGAGTCTTTAGAGCCTCATGTTGCTAGCTTAGAGCAAGCTATCTCGGGGATGGACAATGCAATTGAGAGCCTCTTTTACCGTCTCGAAGGCCTCGAGACCGATTATGGAGAGATCACCCAAGTAACAAAGTCCAACATCCTTGAGTTTAGTAACACCTATGAAAAGGAGTTACACAACCTTACACGAGAGCTCATCAGCTTGCGGACCTTTGTGGAAAATGAGTTGCGAGCAATTTGTACGGATGTGGAGGAATCCCGCACGGAATGGGAGAAGCATCAATGTGATCGTGCTAACCCGTCTTACACAAATGGGCTAAGCACCATGCACGTGCCCACTCCCGCCACATACAATGACACTCGCAACGCCACGGAAGTTGAAAACTTCCTATTTGGCTTGGAGCAATACTTCGAAGCCAAGCGTGTCAATGATGACGCTTCGAGGATTGGCATTGCACCCACATTTCTTCGAGATGCAGCCTAATTGTGGTGGCGTCGCAAGCATGGTGACGTGGGCAGAGGCATCGTCTCCCTTCGCACATGGGAGGATTTCAAGAGAGAGCTTCGGAAGCACTTCTCTCCTAGCAATGCCGAGAAGGAGGCAAGGGGTCGCCTCTGCCGTTTGAAGCAAGATGGCACAATCCGTGAGTATATCAAAGAGTTCACCACCATCATCCACAAGATCGAGGACATGTCCAAGAAGGATTCTCTCTTCTACTTCCTTGACGGACTCAAATATTGGGCGAGGGTTGAGCTTGAGAGGCGTGGCATGCAGAATCTTGATGATGCCATAGCCGTGGCCGAATCCCTCATTGATTACACATCCTAATCCAAGGAAAGGAATACCAACCAAGGAAAAGGTGGGGGAGAGCAGAATTCCAAGAAGGACAATGGCCGAAAGGAAGGTGGTGCACGAAAACCATCCGGGGGAGACAAGCGTGACACACCTAACAAAGGTAAGTCCAATACCCCCAAACCTAAAAGTCCTTGCTTTATTTGTGATTGGGTGCGAGATTGCCCAAAGAGGAAGGCTCTCAATGCCCTAGCTACTCAAAAAGAGGGCGTACAAAATGAGGAGCCTCGAACGGGGATGGGTTCTCTCTGCCCTAGCCGTAGCAAGCGTAGTGTGGCACGCACATAGAGATGGGCGTGGCACAGTGGGATAAATGCACGTATGGGTTACGGGCGTGATGTGTGGTGCGCGCATGGAGATGGGCGTGGCACAGCAGGATAACATGCACGCACGGGTTGTGGGCATGATGAGTGGAGCGCACACGGGAGTTGGGTGCAACACAACGATGCAACGCGTACGTTGGGGGCAACATAGTGCAATGGCACTAGCACATGCACGCATGCGGGCTGGGACGCTTGCGAGGTTGCGAGCACGCGCACGGGCAGCGCGCAACATGATGCGTTTGAAACTAGCAAGTATACTAGTCGTACAAGTAATAAAGTGATGAGTAAGATATCGTTCCCACGAGGATTGATTCTAATTGAATTTGTTATTTTCCAGCAACAATAAACTAAATAGGGGGGTTTCGTTGATTGATTAACTAGATGAAATATTAATGCAAGTAAAGAATAACACAATACAAACTTAATTGAAGTGAGAATTAATCAATGACAAAAATCCGGTTAAGGGATCATTCTCTGCCACAAGATACGGATTTACGAATTAATTGTAGAATTGTCATCCAATTATACTATTGAAATTATCAACCGTAGATAACAATAAGCTCTGCTACCCCAATCTTTCCTTACTTTGTTGTTAAATAAAACAAGCTCTTTATTTAATCTCTATCCATTAAAGAACCTAGAACAAGCTCTCTAAATTTAATTCAATGTAAGCATTACGATAAGAAAGATAGGTTGATCTAAGCAATAAACACACAAGCTCGGATTATTTAACTTAGGTTGTATTCTCCATGTGCAATCTCTGATCACAATTTTGCTACTAAGGATTAGAAATTCAAGACAATTACGGATCAAGATTTTTAGTCTAGCAATAGACAACAATCAGATTATATTCAGTTGGCCATTCGAAATACAATCCAGCAAGCAATCATAAGCATTAGATATAGGAAAATACAAGCAACTTCAATTAGAGAATTGGATAACAATTTCTTGCACAATCAACTCATAAAAACCATATCAAGGGCTTTGAAATCACCCTCAACCAATTCAAATTCAGTTACACATGTTTAAACACAACATAAATACAATACAGAGAAATTCCAGAATTGAAAAGGAAAATAAAAACTTAGCAAATCCTTTGAAAATCTCTTTTGTAGATGAATCTCCTTAGAATTATAGTTCTTCCTCTTTCCAAGCCTTCTTTCTCCTTTAAGAACTCCAAGGGATGAGAGAAATCCAGAAATGCTGCCTGCAACACGTTCTCCCCCCTTCAAGTTATTCAAATAAAACCCTAAAATATGTTTATATACTCTGCTACAGTAACCTGGTATAGTGTCCCGTATTATACATGTGACAGTGATTTGTGGAATTACATTTCTATACTTCTTACACTATTTTGATTATAACTTTTGGTACACTGAATGGATTTATGAACCGTAAATTTCTCTAGAAAATAGACTTCGAGAGCTTTCCAACGGTATATAACATGTTATCCGGTTCATTGTATATCAATACAATTAAATTCGAGAAGATGGTTGACTAGCAGAGGTGACAATGAAGGGTTTTACTTCACTTTGGTGCAAGTTCCTCCAAAACTCCTACAAACATCAAAACCACACAAAAACATAAAAATACCAAGGATTATAGCAAAGAAACATAAATGAATTGATATGAAAATGATACATAAATAGACACCTATCACAAATTCCCCCACACTTAGACTTTGCTAGTCCTCGAGCAACTACAACGATATGAAACAAAACTAAATCGAAACAGAATCAAAGAAAAATTAAAACACACAAATGCTTCAACTTGCAAATAGGCCTCAAAGATTGTACTTAATTACAACCCAAGGAAAACTTCAAAATAATGCACTTGATTAAGAATTTCATCTCAAGGATTAGTTTCGCTTCACTTCAATTCCTCAAGTGTGTGTGTGTAGAGCCATTCTCACCTAATCACTTGTAACCCTGATGAGTTTATGCATTAAAATGAATCATATTTAATATTGAAGATGTGTGTATAAATGAACTCCATAGGCTTGCTTTTCAATTCACTCTCCACTAATGTAGACATGCACAACACCAAGGATCAAGTAGGACTTTATTAAGCTTGTAACGTTTGGCTTGGGTGAAGGTATGATAAAGGATAATAATTTAGCTCAAATCATCCACAAACACATAAATCATTCAAGACTATATAGAGCTCAAACCTATAACACAACCTCATTTCAATTCACCAGGTTACTCCCCCAAACTTATTTAGAACACTCAATCTTTTTTTTTTTTTGCAGAAAACAAAAAAAAACTACACCCCCACACTTTGTTGTTTCATTCTTTTTAAGAACACTTAAGGGTATAGATCTCTTATTCTTCTTCTTTTGTTCTCTTTTTTTTTCTTCTTTTTTCTTCTTTTTTATTACACTTCCCCTCCCCCACACTTAAACAACACATTGTCCTCAATGTGTAAGTATGTGGACAAGAAGTACAGATTGGTTTTTTTTTTTAACAAACACAATAGAACTCACTTGCATTGCTCGTGGTACAACCCAACAGCCTCTGACTTCCCAAAACTAGAACAGAGCTTAAAATATAATCGTGAATGATCTACATGCTCATGGGTAAGGGATAAACTGTTTCGGAAAAAAAAAATTCATTTGAGGTTAGGAAGTCTTTTAGTGAGTTAACAAGGAAAAAGGCTTACAAAGGCTCAAAGGGGTAACTAGGGATCAATTTTAGTCAAGGGTGGCTATTAAGGCTCAAACGGTCCAAAGATGGCCTAAATCATTTCCCTAATGTTGCACAGTCTAGGATTTCACCTCGAGTGATCATCAAACAAGTTCTAAAATTCATCGAAATCTGAAGAAACACTTAAATTACATAAACTTTCTCTAAGTAAACAAATAACTCAGTGATAATGGCTTAGTGCTCAATGTTGCGCAAGGAATCAAAGGCAAAGCAAAACCAATAAACATTTTAAGCGCACAGATCCATGCATCATTTATCATTTTCCAAGAGTTATTCTTAATTCAATCATTATCTTATCATCGACCCATAAAATGCAAGAAAAGAGGTACGTGGCATTGTTACACCTGAGTCAAGATTGTATATTTCAACAATCCTTAGGACCAGTATCCCGCAGACTTAAGGTTTACAGCCTATATACCTTTATTATGAAAGAACAAAACAAGAAACAAGACACTTCAAACAACATGAAATAAACAAACTACAGATTTATTTAGAGAGAATGCCTTTCAAGGGTTAAACAAACCCCATATTCTGCCATTCTCAAGTTTTTTCTACAAATTTTTGTTTTTGAATCGAAACTGATAAAGACAAAAACACATAACAACTCTAAATTACATAAAACTAAACTTACTCATAAAATAACAAAGTCCAACAAGTCAGCAAACAAAAACAATTAAGTTAGAATGGGTCTAAAAAGTTTAGAAGTTAGCCTCCTTATTCAGCTATTATGGATTAAAGAAATCCAGAATGCGTTTCAAGAGAACTTGAACTTTTTAAGTCACCACTCTAAAATCCAAGATTAGAAAATATTACCTGGGGTGAAAGAAACAACCTGAAAAAAACTCAAAAAAAATGACATAAAAAAACTCAAATAAACACAATAAAAAGAAAGCAAACGAAAACGAAGCAAACCAGCAGATAGAGATTACAGATGGAGCGTTAAATCCAGTTTACGCCTCTTATTGCCTTCTCCAAACCAATCTATCCGAGCTATTGTTGGATCAGGCGAATAGACGAATGCTTGTAATTTGTCAATTAACTCCCCTGCAGTTGAAGCTGTAACCAGGATTTGCCTCGCCGACTGTGAGATTAAGTTTTTTTCTACTGCTTGATCAAGAAAAGACAACAAACCATCAAAAAAATTATTGACATTTAACAAACCAATGGGTTTCCGATAGATGTTTAGCTGTGCCAAAGAGGTGATTTGAAATATCTCCTCTAATGTACCATAACCACCGGGCAAAGCTATAAATGCATCAGATTTAAAGACCATATGTGCAATACGCTCATGCATACTAGAAACCTGTAACTCTTCCCCCATGGTGTTGCCTACGATATCTCGTATAGCTAATGGTTTAGGGATAATGCCGAGAACTTTGCTCCCTCCCAAGGATGCAGCTGTCGACACACACCCCATTAACCCAAGACTACCCCTTCCATAAATCAAATGAATACCCCTTGCAGCTAATGTCCTACCAAGATTAAGAGCTACTATTATAAACTCTTCATCTTTACCAAATTGCGATCCACAAAATACGCATATATTTTGGAATTGCCGAATTGGTGTTTTCTCTATTTCTACAAGTGCTCTAACCTTGTGTAAGACAATGATACACGTTAGGTAATATGCTTTTCAAGTGCAAGACAGGTTATAATAATGACATTTGAAAATATGGAGAATGGATATATACACACGTAAAACTCTCAAATTTGACACATGGGGACATAATTTCGGTGGGGGTTGCTCGATGCAGATTTATCGCCCCAAGATTTGAAAAAATTGAGATATGCTTTCGGCGAGGTTTGACAAAACCTACACACTTGTCTCCCACGTGAAGCATGGAAAATGGAGATATACTTTCGGCGGGGGTTGACAAAACCTCCACACTTGTCTCCCACATGTGCTTATGTCATGAGGTAGTCATATGGTTTGTCAAAAAGAAAACTTGAAATTAAAACAAACAAAATCAACAAACAACAACAACACAAAAACAACATAATCAAATCAAACGAAACAAGAAAGAAATAAAATTCGACAACAACAACACACATTCAAATGTACAAGTAGTTGTGATTGTGGCTCACATCTTCCTCTGGTTTTACGTCCAGTAACGGCTGAAACGCCTTCTATGAGTTGGGGATTTGCTTCGCATCCAGTTTTCTTATAAACTGGAAAACAGGGTCAATTTTAGTCAGATTCCCTAGACTATAACACTGCAATTCATCACGAAATTATGTCCATAGATTAAGCAATTCACGCTGAACAAGTCCACAAGAATGTGACTCAAGAGTTAATAAAACATTATCCAGCGACTCATTACTCAAACCATTCTTAATAAATGAAAGTTTATCTTCTCTATTTTGGACACAAAACCTAATGAACGACAAGTCTGGTTACAATTCCATCTAGCACATTTATAACATACTTGTAACCTTTTCGCTCTTCGCCTCTTGGCGTAGTAGCTCTTTCCTAGACCAGGCATGTATTTTGCGAGATTAATGTCAGGCTCACCTGACAATCTCACCTTGGCTTCAATAAGCCATCGGATTTCCGCAGGCACATTTAGGAGCATCAACGCCCAAAGTCTAGTCATCCGTACTTTATAAATTTTAAACACAGTATTTTGAGGAAGTGAAGGAAAATATTTACGAAGGTTTGACACAAAGATATCGGCATCCATTGAAGAGGAGAAAAAGAGAGCTATTACCGATAATGTGATTGAGTTTGTTTTTCTCCAAGATATGCACGTTTCAAACCTTCGAGCAATGACTTCAGCTCCCGTTTGGATGTTTCCTCAAGCTGTTGCACAAATGAATTCGAAGTACGGAATAATCAAATTGAACAAAAGGAAGGAAAAGAAAAGAGCAGAAACGAAACTAAAGACACATAAAAGAGATAACAACACAATAGCAAACAAAAGTCAAAAACAAGTAAAAAATATAAAAACAAATAAGACAGATGGCAAAGAGAGATAAAACCTGATCAATTTGATGGCCTACGAAAGGAATCTCCTCGAGACACAAAAATCGATCATTATTACCTTATTTTATTTTTCTTTTCTTCTCTTTTATTTATTTTTCAAAAACATTGGGTTGCCTCCCAATAAGCTCTTGGTTTAACGTCCTCAGCCCGACGTTGGTTCCATCATGGGAGGGTCCAATCTCCGCTGTGCTTCTCTAGTGGGCTTGGAGCCTTTTTCCAACAAGAATTGTTGCATGCATATGGCTGAGCCTTGGATGTTAGCAATCGTCCACCCAATAGTTATTTTGTGATCTCTAAGTACTTGGACGAGTTTCTCTTCTTGTAGTGGTGCAAGGCCCATTTCTATTATAATTGGCGAAGTATCATTCTCACCCAAGAATCCATGCTTCAAATGATCTGGAAGTGGCTTAAGCTCCAAGGTATTGGCTTTCATCACAAAAGGAAGAAGTTTTTCATTAGATAAAGGCAATTCAATGTACGAAACATCATACCTGTTTGTGGTTATAGTTATGATCTCATCTAAGCTTGCCACAGCTTCCTCCATTTGTTTGGACACTTGTATAAAAATTCTTGATTCCTTAGAATTTTCTGTCCCTATGTGCTCACTAATAGCTACATCCAATCCATTCTTGCGAGTTAACTCAAAACATTATTGTGGCAAAGAATCAATAACGTCAACTACAAAAACAGAATGTAAGTCACTAGGGTACCTCATTGCCTCAAAAATATTGAAACGGATAACCTTGCCATCAAACTCTATGGTGAGAGTGCCATCATGAACATCAATCTTTGTTCTAGCAGTTTTCGAGAATGGTCTCCCTAAAAGAATCGTGTTGGATTAGGAGATGTCTCATCCTCTATTTTAAGGACATAGAAGTCTGCTGGAAAAACCAATTGATTCACCTGCACAAGCACATCTTCCACAACTCTTTTGGATATGCATTAAAATGATCAGCAAACTGAATGGTAATACCAGTTTTCGCAAAAGGTCCAAGATTTAAAGAAGCATAAATAAATGGCATGACATTAATAGATGCTCCTAAATCTAACATAGCTCTTTCAAACTTGGTTTTACCAATAATGCATGGAATGGTGAACGTACCTGGATCTTTGCATTTCGGAGGAATTTTTCTTTGTAGAATAGCTGAAACATTTTCCCCCACACTTACTTTCTCATTCCCTTTTAAATTTCTCTTGTTGGTGCATAACTCCTTGAGACATTTTGTATAATGAGGTACTTGCTCGATAGAATCCAAAAGTGGTATATTTACCTCGATTTTACGAAAAGTTTCCAGGATTTTCTGTTCTTGTTCCTTCTTCTTCGATTTTCAAAATCTACTAGGAAAAAGTGGAGGAGTAACATATGAAGGAATGAGAGTTATAGGATTTACCTGAGAATTCAATGTTTTGTTCATGGTGGATGTGGTGTCATCTTCTTCATGAGTTTGTGATTTTCCTGGCAAGACATCTAATTGCTCTCCACTTCGCGAAGTTATCGCACTAGCAGTCTCGCTTGGATTGATCACCGTTTGAGAAGATAATTTTTATGAGTCTTGGCCCTCGAATTTGCTCATGCTAGTAGCCAATTGTCCCATTTGATTTGCCAGGTTTTGGATACTTGCCCCAGTTTCCTGCTGGAATTGCATTGTGTTAGTGGCAAGTGCATTAACAATATCCTGGAGCAACATACCTAAGTTTTGTGAAGCTGGTTGTGGTGCTGGATGTGGCATTGGTGGTGATTGCATTTGAAATAGTTGATGCACTCTAGGTTGATTGAAACCTTGCGGCCAATTTGGTATGCCATTTGGGGCGATCGGTTGATGATTCCCGTAACTAAAATTAAGGTGATCTATCCATCCGGCATTGTAAGTATTAGAGAAGGGATCATACCATTGCCTTGATTGTCCTGGAAATCCACCCATGGCATTAGCTTGTTCCATATCTTTTTCTTGTCAAGTTGGATACATGTCCATTGGATGCTCCATGGTAGAATATACCCCACATGCATAAGATTTCTGCATATGTCCTACAGCCATGTTTTCCACAAGAGAGGTTAGCTCAGAAAGTTGTTGTTTAATGTTCGAAGTGCTTACCTCATTTACTCTCCAATGTAGTTGTGGCTCAAATCGGCTACTGAATTGTTGGAAGTTTACTGCCATGTCACTAAACACAAACAATCAGAAAAGAAAAACAAAAAAAAAATACGAATCAACAATGAAAACAAAATAACAAATCGATTAGAAAATCAATCCCCGGCAACGGCGCCAAAAACTTGATGCGTTCGAAACTAGCAAGTATACTAGTCGCACAAGTAATAAAGTGATGAGTAAGATATCGTTCCCACGAGGATTGATTCTAATTGAATTTGTTATTTTCCAGCAACAATAAACTAAATAGGGGGGGTTTCGTTGATTGGTTAACTAGATGAAATATTAATGCAAGTAAAGAATAACACAATGCAAACTTAATTGAAGTGAGAATTAATCAATGACAAAAATCCGGTTAAGGGATCATTCTCTGCCACAAGATACGGATTTGCGAATTAATTGTAGAATTGTCATCTAATTATACCATTGAAGTTATCAACCGTAGATAACAATAAGCTCTGTACCCCAATCTTTCCTTACTTTGTTGTTAAATAAAACAAGCTCTTTATTTAATCTCTATCCATTAAACAACCTAGAACAAGCTCTCTGAGTTTAATTCAATGGATGCATTATGATAAGAAAGATAGGTTGATCTAAGCAATAAACACACAAGCTCGGATTATTTAACTTAGGTTATATTCTCCAATTGCAATCTCTGATCACAATTTTGCTACTAATGATTAGAAATTCAAGACAATTACGGATCAAGATTTCTAGTCTAGCAATAGATAACAACCAGATTATATTCAGTTGGCCACCCAAATACAATCAGCAAGCAATCATAAGCATTAAATATGGAAGAATACAAGCAACTTCAATTAGAGAATTGGATAACAATATCTTGCACAATCAACTCACAAAAACCATATCAAGGGCTTTGAAATCACCCTCAACCAATTCAGATTTAGTTACACATGTTTAAGAACGTGAAATACAATACAATACAGAGAAATTCCAGAATTGAAAAGGAAGGAAAAACTTAGCAAATTTTGAAAATGTAGATGAATCTCTTTGGATTGTAGTTCTTCCTCTTTCCAAGCTTCTTTCTCCTTCAAGAACTCCAAGGGATGATAGAAATCCAGAAATGCAGCCTCCTCCCACGTTCTCCCCTCTTCAAGTTATGAAAATAAAACCCTAAAATGTGTTTAAATACTCTGCTACAGTAACCTGCTACAGTGTCCCGTATTGTACATGCTACAGTGATTTGTGGAATTACATTTCTATACTTCTCACACTGTTTTGATTATAACTTTCGGTACACTGAATGGATTTATAAACCGTAAATTTCTCTAGAAAATAGACTTCGAGAGCTTTCCAACGGTATATAACATGTTATCGGGTTCATTGTATATCAATACAATTAAATCCAAGAAGATGGTTGACTAGCAAAGGTGAAAATGAAGGGTTTTACTTCACTTTGGTGCAAGTTCCTCCAAAACTCCTACAAACATCAAAACCACACAAAAACATAAAAATACCAAGGATTATAGCAAAGAGACATAGATGAATTGATATGAAAATGATACATAAATAGACACCTATCACAACAGAGCAGCGACATGGCGTATGGCATTGGGCGACATGGCGCGCAGCAGCGGTTCATGGTGCAAATGGGCGTGTTAGTGGGCCTTAATCATGGCACACGTCTAGGGGGATATGGTTTCCTAAAATGAAAGACGTAATGGGTTGGAAGTTATTTCCTACGGTGTAGGAAATGCAACTTCCCCACTAACTTGGCGGTTGAGAGGACTCAACCGTGTCTTTAAAGGTGGAAACGGAAGTGGGTGGTTACTTGGCAAGTTACTCCCATATTCCATGATCTCCACTCATGGGGAGTGGAGGATGTATGTGGCAGCATAAGAGCGTGCCACCTAGCCTAGTTGGGGATGTCAACTACATGGAACCTAGCAACCAGGGTTGTTGGTTGGCTATATATATGTACCAAGATGGTGGGTTGAAAAGAGAGGTAGAACTCTATGGAGGTAGAGAACACACTAGAGATGCCTAAGAGAGAAGCAAGAGAGTGCTTACTCTAGAGGGGCAAACACTTAGCGAACAGAGTAGCTAGTGTTAGTGTGTGTGAGTGTTGCCAGCACACAATCTTGGGGCGGATTGTATTCTTTCTTTTACTGTCACGAGGGTGCTTAGAGGTTTGCGTAGCACGCTCGTGTAGCACTTAGGCAACTTGACTCTAAAAGTTGCTAAGGAAGCCTTGATGCTAGTCTTCTCGCTCAAGGAGAAGAAAGGACTGTTGAGCCAAAGAGCCTGTAGGCAAAGAAGAGAAGAGATGGAGACAAAAATTGTTAAGCAAAAGAGCTTTGTATTATACTTGAAAGCTTGCTTACAACTTATGTGTGGATTTATGTGGATGATTTACAAATGAGCTTGGAGGGGTTTATATAGTGAACCACCTCTCAAATGAATGGCCTAGATCTAATGCATTTAATGGTCCTAAATCACTATCTATAATGATCTACTAGACTTTACATAAATAGATAAGTACAAAGGAATATTCTTATAATATCCTATCTTGCTAGAGTATTCTAGAAGATGGGCTTGGGCTTGCAATCTTTCTAGAAGCCAGGCCAAGCCTTACACATAAATGGACCATTCTAGCAAGTAAATTGGGTAGGTCGTTACATCCTCCCCCACCTAATTTCGCGACGTCCCTAGCGCGCTCTCATCCTTGTAGCGTTGGATGTGCTTGCTAAATTACCACAAGGTGTCTTCGCGTTCCCAACTTGCCTCACTATCCGGATGGTTTTTCCACCTTACCAAGTATTCGGTGTATGATAGAACTCCCCTCCTTCGTATTACTCAATCCGCAAGGATGTATTGCACATCCTTGTCAAATGCTGTGACTACGGCTATGCGTGCTCTCTTGGACTTGCTTCGGCTTGGGTCTTCCTTGTCCTCATGATAGGGCTTCTTGAGGAAATTGACATGGAAGACTGGATGGATCTTGAGGTTGGGTGGTAACCGAACCTTGTAGGAGACTTCACCCACTCGCTTGAGAATTGGGAAAGGACCTTTATATTTTCGCACCAACCCCTTGTGCACTTTACGAAGTGATTTGAATTGTTGGGGTAGGAGCTTGATGAGTACTAAGTTCCCCTATTGGAATGTGAGGTGTCGTCTCTTGGTGTCCGCCCACTTCTTCATCCATTTGGCGGCCTTGTCTAAGCATGCTCTTGTAATATCGGCTTGCTTATGCCATTCTTTTGCAAGCTTGTAGGCCGCTGGACTCTTCCCCTTACTTGCCAACTTTAATAGGTTGTTGGCTATGGGGTTGTGCTCTAGGCCTTGTTTGATGCCGTCGATGAGCACACTTTGTGGATGACTCATGCTAGAAGTGGCGAGTTTCGCCTTGCGACTTGGGGCGTTGGCCACAACATTTGCTTAGCCCGCTTTGTACTCAAGCGAGTCTTGGAGTTGTTTATCTAACTCCGCAAGTTTGGGTGGTGCCATGCAACAAGGCGCCATGGCTGGAGGCTTGGCATCGAGCTTCAACTCGATTTGATGATCCACTTCCCATCGTGGAGGTAACTTCTTTGGAAGTTCTTAGGGCATCACATCCTTATATTTCTCAAGGATGGCTTGGAAATTTCCTTGGCATTGGGTCCTCGGCAATGGCAATGTCCTCACCATCGTTTAGTTCTCGAATGGTGGCAAGGAAACTTGGATCCATCTTCATCCCTCATTTGAATTGTAGTGCGGAGAGTATTTTGTTTTCAACCTTTGCTACACATTCTGCCATAACAATGCATGATTGACTCCCATCGAGGATGTGAAGAGAGTTAGAGGCTGGTATGGGGAATGCATGAACTTGGTCGAAGAACTCCATGCCTAGCACTACTTGAAAGTCATCCATGGGGACGATGGAGAAATCAAGCTTACCGTTCCATGTGCCAAGTTGTACCGACGTTGCCTTGGACACTCCCAAGATTGCTTTGGCGGGTGAGTTTACCGCCTTGATGGTGCCTCCTCCATTGACATATTTAAGGTCTAACCGTTTGGTCTCTTCCTCGGAAATGAAATTATGCGTGGCTCCCGTATCAAGCATCGCACGCACATCCTTGCCGTTGATGGTGGCACTCACATATATTAGACCCTTTTGAACATGGGTGGGTCTTTCAAGTGCACCAATGGTATGGAGAGAACCCATCCCCGCTCGAGGCTCCTCATTTTGTACGCCCTCTTGTTGAGCGGCTAGGGCGTTGAGAGCCTTCCTCTTTGGGCAATCTCGCACCCAATGAGGACCATCACAAATAAAGCAAGGACTTTTAGGTTTGGGGGTATCGGACTTACCTTTGTTAGGTGTGTTGCGCTTGTCTCCCCCGGATGGTTTCCGTGCACCACCTTCCTTTCGACCATTGTCCTTCTTGGAATTCCGCTCTCCCCTACCTTTTCCTTGGTTGGTCTTCCTCTCCTTGGATTGGGATGTGCAATCAATGAGGGATTCGGCCACGGCTATGGCATCATCAGGATTCTGTACGCCACGCCTCTCAAGCTCAACCCTCGCCCAATCTTTGAGTCCGTTGAGGAAGTAGAAGAGAGAATCCTTCTCGGACATGTCCTCGATCTCGAGGATGATGGTGGTGAACTCTTTGATATACTCACGGATTGTGCCATCTTGCTTCAAACGGCGGAGGCGACCCCTTGCCTCCTTCTCGGCATTGCTAGGAGAGAAGTGCTTCCAAAGCTCTCTCTTGAAATCCTCCCATGTGCGAAGGGAGACGATACCTCTGCCCACGTCGCCATGCTTGCGATGCCACCATAATTGGGCTGCATCTCGAAGAAATGTGGGTGCAATGCCAATCCTCGAAGCGTCATCATTGACACGCTTGGCTTCAAAGTATTGCTCCAAGCCAAATAGGAAGTTTTCAACTTCCGTGGCATTGCGAGTGCCATTGTATGTGACCGGAGTGGGCACGTGTATGGTGCTTAGCCCATTTGTGTAAGACGGATTAGCACAAACACATTGATGCTTCTCCCATTCTGTGCGGGATTCATCCACATCCGCACGAATTACTCGCAACTCATTTTCCACAAAGGTCCGCAAGCCGATGAGCTCTCGTGTAAGGTTGTGTAACTCCTTTTCATAGGCGTTACTAAACTCAAGGATGTTAGACTTTGTTGCTTGGGTGATCTCTCCATAATCGATCTAGGCCTTCAAGATGGTCGGAGAGGCCCTCAATTGCATTGTCCATCCCCGAGATAGCTTGCTCTAAGCTAGCAACACGAGGCTCTAAAGACTTCGAGGGTGGAGCTTTGGACTTACCCCGTTTTACTTATGCACATGGTTGAGGTTGCTCCTCTCGTCCACGAACTTGTTCCTCCATGGTCATTTCAAGGTCGGATGCCATGCTCTTGTGCTCGAACTATGCTCTGATATCGACTGTCACGAGCTTAGAGGTTTGCGCAGCACGCTCGTGCAGCACTTAGGCAACTTGACTCTGAAAGTTGCTAAGTAAGCCTTGATGCTAGTCTTCTCGCTCAAGAAGAAGAAAGGATCGTTGAGCCAAAGAGCCTGTAGGTAAAGAAGATAAGAGTTGGAGACAAGAATTGCTAAGTAAAAGAGCTTTGTATTATACTTGAAAGCTTGCTTACAACTTATGTGTGGATTTCTGTGGATGATTTACAAATGAGCTTGGAGGGGTTTATATAATGAACCACCTCTCAAATGAATGGCCTAGATCTAATGCATCTAATGGTCCTAAATCACTATCTAGAATGATCTACTAGACTTTACATAAATAGATAAGTATAAAGGAATATTCTTATAATATCCTATCTTGCTAGAGTATTCTAGAAGATGGGCTTGGTCTTGCAATCTTTCTAGAAGCCAGGCCAAGCCTTACACATAAATGGACCATTCTAGCAAGTAAATTGGGCGGGTCGTTAAATTAATATAATAAATAAAAATTCATTTATAAATTGATTAATGTTCCTAACTAAAAACAACAATAAAAATTTAAATCATTCCAATACAAATATTATAATTTAAATAAATTTATATGACTCCATATAATAAGCTACCATGCATAAAGTGGAACTTGAAAAAATTTATTACTGCATAATTGTATTAACTCAATGGCATCCATGCATATTAAGAATGCCTTGCAAACATGAATAAATAATTTACAAGTAACTAATAGTTTTTATATTGAGATAAATATAATTGACATGAAAAAACAATTCATGAAATAAAAAAATAATAATAACTAAGTTATATTTATACTTCCAATTACACATAGCACAAATGCATTACCTCAATGATTATCAAATGTTAATTTTAATTTTTAGATATTACATAGTTAAATTTATCGCCTATTATTTAGATTAGATCGGTTTATGATGGATGTTTATAATAGGATCCGTTATCCAATCCAATTAATTTGGTTCTAAAAAATTTCAAACCAGTCGAATCCATCAGTTGATCAAATCCAATCAAAATTGGATCGGTTTGGATTTGATCGGTCAGTTTGAACACCCCTAGCTAGAAGGAAGAAGGTCAAGCAAATGATGCAGGTAGCATGGCGAGGCCTAGAGAAGGTACTGCTAACACTACATATACGCCCGTAATAAATGCAATCACCATTGATCACAAAGCAAATAAGGTCAAAACAAAGGCAACTGCTAACAGAACCCCCAACTGACGCTCATGCTCTTGAATACTTTTAATTGATATAAACAAATGGATAAAAACAACAGTAAGGGAGAGGGTCATGGCTTTTGCATCACTTATAATAAATGCTTGAAAAGCTAAATTTCTACTTAGGATTGCAGTGCCTTGTTTTGGACCTATCTCACTGTCACTGTAATAACCACCAGGAACGGTGAAAGCTGCTGCAAAAGTTACTGTTGATATCAATGTCGCCACTACCAAATGTGTCTCTCTTGTTTTCTCCGGATCATCTTTGCTTCCAGTGGCCGCTTGCACTCTTTTCTTGATAACACCTCTTCGATATTGTCCACTGCTGCCAACATCTTTGGTCAATTCCTCAATTTCTTGTTGTAATTGCAAATTAAAATACAGTCATTATGATTTGATTAGATTAGATATGTAATTACTAATGAATATTGTGTTCAACTGGTTCATAAAACTACCTGTTGGATGAAAAATTAGGATAACCAATGAGATTAATTTTTCAAGCCACATCACCAAGGCATACAATTTTTCCTTGGACTTTAATTGGAATAACTGGGTCTTTTATCCTGCATGGCAGCATAACTCTTGGGGTGGTGGATCCTTCATTATTGGTTTGGTCGACGAGGACTTCGTTATTACTCCTATTATTGAGAATTTTTGGTTGACCAGATAACTACGTAACAAGTGTCTTGTTTGGTCGATGAAGGATATGATCTCCAATTTCATTTTCAAAGATATTGCATAGCACAAGTTACTAAATCAAAGCCGTCAATGTCAGAAGAAGTATTTAATAAGAATTGCTCCTCCTGGGTTCAATGATTATTTCCCAAGTTCAATAAAATTTAATAAAATATTAGAGGCACTGGATTTCATAAGAAGCCTCTCTCCAGGTGTCTCCATGGCTCCAGGTGTCACTGTCAACTCCCTTGCATGTAGCATGGTGTCAACCAAGCTGCATGGACCTCGCCACCTGTCAACCATATTGCATGCACCTCGCCACCTATCAACCATGTTGCATGCACCTCACCACCTGTCAACCATATTGCATGCATCTCGCCACCTGTAAGCAAATTCTCCTATAAATATAGTCTTTGGCTGCAAATCAAGGTTTGGGAACAATTTCTCTCTCTAGAAACCTCTCTCTCTCTACCTCGTCTCCCCTTGGTCGACCAAAAATTTTCACTCCATAATTAATCTCTGACTTGAGCGTCGGAGGATTATCGTCGACAACACCGGCGCCTCTGACCCTTTATTTTCTATTTATGTGCAGATCATTCAAGCCACTGGAGCCTTGGTTGATCAAAACACAACAGCCATCTTGACGGACACGTGACCCAAAATTCCCTACTTTCCCCTCCTTCTCCACACACTCCATCATTGCCTTCTGGCTGAGTCAGGTCCTTCACAACAAATACAAATTTTATTGCTGAGCTGGAAGTCGACCGATTTTCGACATCAACACTACCTATACTATATTTATGTAAGTCACACTGGGATAAATTGACATATACAATATACAGGTAATTATGGTTATAAATTAATATAGGATAAACAAACATAGTATATATAGCTAAAAGAGACGTATGTGTGTTACGTGAGTGTGGGAATTAATTAATTTCCTCCATAGTGTGGTACTGATTAAGTTAAAGGAGGAAGTTACTCACCTTTAGCTCAGCACAGCGGTACTCTATTATGTCTTAGACGCTAATTTCTGGTTGTTCACAGCCCTGTTTGTCATCATAACCAAAGAAAAATGGCCGTTGATAAACAGTTGCATCAACACGAAGAGGAATGTTCCCCTTGACATTCTTCTCATTTATAAGACTCCCCACTAATGGATAATTATCTAGTAGATCTTCAAAACTTAAACTAACCACAGCAAAGTGAAGGAAATTCCAACCATTGTTATCTACCATGTCATAACATTCTGGACAATGAGAAATAATTTCTATTATTGCTTTTGTATGCCCTTGGCTAGCTGCCAAATGAAGAGGTGTCATCTTACGTTCTTCGTCGGCAACATACGTACCAGGTGTATCAAATTGTAATAACACCTTTGCACTTAAAGTAACTACCACAATATGCGGCATAGTGAAGCGGAGTCCACCCATTATTATCTCTTTTTGTTGTCAAACTCCATTTTTTTCTCAAGTATGGCTCTTAGTATTCCTAAAAGACATAATTAGAGAAAAAAAGGCAAAATTAACTCAATCAATGATGATTGCATAAACTAAAATTTTTGCTGTAAATAAGTGCATAGAATATTACTACATTATTATTTTGTCTCATTCTTGGGACTGATCATTTATTTATATAATAATAATCGATTAATATATAAATAAAATTTATTAAATGTAATTATTAGATAATATGTTTATATTGATGATATTATTTGAAAAATAAATAAGTAATATTCAAATTATGATTAACAAGATAATTTAATAGGTAATAATTTTAAAAATATAATATTGCTTATAAAATATTTAAAATTCCAGTTTAGCAGTTAATAAACTTTTTCTGAAATTGATTTTAAGTAAACAGTTAATAAACTTTTTCTGAAATTAATTTTAGTTATCTGACAATATAAATATTATACTTATGATATATCATTAAATTATAAATTCTATAGATTCTTAATTCATATTCCAATTAGAAATAGTTTTGAGTAATTTTGTTAATTTAGATTACTATAATAAATATCTAACTTATTTCTCATTTATGTTATTATACTATTATTTAAGTACATAAATGTCGTAATAGTCAAATACCTATTTTGTATATTTTTTAATAATATAAACAATTATAAATAATATTTTAAACAAGTAAAAAAATTAAACAATTTTCTTCTAATTTAATTTAATAGAAATAATTTAAAATTTTAATTATTATATATAATATTGTCTAATCTTGTGTGGATGATCCGACTTTCACTCTTCAAGAGTAGTCGACTTGACAATTGGGGAACCATGGGTCTCTTTGTCCCATGCCTCAGATTAATTAAAATTTTACTTCTATATTTATATTATAATATTAATTGATTGCATGATTATAAAGGGTATTAAAAATTTTAGTATGAATATCATTATAGTAGTATTAAATATTATATGATCAAATTTTAAATAGCGTGATATTTTTCTAGTTTATTGCCACTAATAAATTTAAATTTTAAAAATAATTTAAGTTGGTATTTTAATATATTAAATTCTTTAAATTGACTGTAAATATATAAGTATTTATATATAGGGTTATTTCATTTATATGATTGCAGTATAATTTGAATAATGAATTCATTTTTCTTAATCAAATATTTTACAGTGCTTTTTCTTTTTAATGTTTTAAAGGTAGTTAAATTTAAATAAATAATCTTAGTCAAGGTTATAATCGTCGATAGCAGAATGTAATAATAGGGGAGGTTAATGACAGTAAAAAGGTTGGTTAAAATAATATGCAAGCAAAATTTTGCTGGTTAATGACATTTGCCCTAATGAATTTCGAATTTATTTTATAAATTAAAACCTATAACCAAAGATCTTATCTCTGTCATTGAATTCGCTCGGTAACCTTAAATAACCATTGACGACTAACATTTTTGTTGCAATACAGCTATGCTTTTACTTAATTTACTTAATATGGTTTCAAGAGTCAAGGAAGAATTAAAGAAATTAAGTGAGCAACGACTTTGCAACTTAATTAACAATAATTAATTAATTAAACTTTGAATGCATAAAATGCTAAATTAATCTCATGAAGCCGAAATTGTTGGTACGTTTCTCATTTATAATATCATTATTCTAGTTTTGTGTTAAAAAATCTACTCTATATATGCATATATAAGAAAGAGATGTTTTAACACAAATTTTTGACATAATTTTCTATTTATTGATATCAAAAAATCTGATGGTTAATATTGAAAATCAGTAAGTTACATCTAATTCGGCCTACTTATCAATCATCTCAACTATATATACATATATATATATATATATATATATATATATAGGCGGACCGACATTGGGACCCAAGGGGGCCCGGGCCCCTCCTAAAATATTAAATCCCTTTATAGTCCCTCAAGTTTTAATAGTTACAATATACCCCTTTATTAAAAAAAACAAAACCTAATTTGACTTTACTCTTTACACAAACTTTTTTCACTTTTTGCTTCGGCATCCACTGAATTGGTACAAAAGACAAACACAATCAATAGCCAAGTGAGTTTATATTTTATTATATTTAATATTTTATTATTTTATTTTATACATGAAATTTTAATCAAATTTTTGGTGCTCTTCTCATGCAGTTTTGCAGGTTCACTGTTCTCAGTATGCTGTTTTTATTTTGCAAGCAATCATATACCCGTTTTATAGCAAGTGCAATTGAACACAGTTATACAAGACTCATAACTAATTATCCTTCTTTTCAAGTAAGTTATATCGTCACTCACTATAATTAATTCTTTTTACTGTATTCTACAAATAAAATTTATGTAAACTTTTTTAACGTTTATTTATTTATTCACTATAAGAAAAAAGCAAATATTTGACTGTTTTTAGCCGTCAAATATGATAATATTTGACGGTTTTTGCGCGTCAAATATGATCATAGTTGACCGTTGGTCAAACAGTCAAATATCCACTACAGTATTATTTGACTCTTACGAAACAGTCAAGTTTTTATACCTTTGGATTCAAATTTTAGGCCTTTTTTGACGGTTTATTGAAGAAATATTTGACATTAACCGTCAAATATGACAAAAGTAACGGTCAAAATTTTAAAATTTTGTTAATAATATTTGACAGTAACCGTCAAATATTTTGATTCCAACGGTCGAATTTTTCAATATTTGACTGCTTATAACCGTCAAGTATTTTGCAGTAACCGTCAAGTTTTACGAAAATTTTTTCATATTTGATTGCTTCTGACCGTCAAGTATGTGAGCATAGAATAATATTTGACCCTTGTTGACAGACAAATATTATTAATTTAATACTTGACCCTTCCGATACTGTCAAGTATGGTAAATATTTTGGCTTATATTTGACTCTTTACGAAACATATTTGATTGCTTTTGACCGTCAAGTATGTAAGCTATTTTACAGTCAAATATTATTACCTTAAATATTTGAAATTTCGAACTTGGTTTCGAACTTGGTGAGACCTTGAAATTTCGAACTTGGTTTTAGGTTTACGAAATTTATAGATGAATAAATTAAATCTAAATTATAATCTATCAGACCTAACTATATTCTATCAACATTAAAAAACCATATTTAAATCCCAATAAATCCTAACACAAAATTGAACAATTATAGGTAGATTAAGGTTGAGATCTTACCATGGACAAAAATATTTTCACTAGCATAAATTATGCTTCTTAACATAAGTTTATAATTTTCAGTTTGTGGAGGGCTAGGAATTCCAAAACAAGATCACTACTTGAAGACATTGAAAGTAAAATTGTATTACAAATAATCCTGAATTTCATAAGATTAATGTATAAAAGTTTCTACATGATAAATGGGAAACATGTGACTGCAGTAGCAAAATTAACTAGCGTATCTGGATGATGCTGAGGTCTTTCAGCTTTGCAAAAGAAATACCTGAATGGCAAAGATTAAAAGTTCACCAATGGAGAAAAGAGCAAGGAAACCATACATGCTCTTGAAACAAAAGGCACCAAAGCAAAATATTGCCCCAGTAAATGTAGTTGCTGCAAGCTACAAAAAAGGCCAAATAAGAGTTTAGTCCGACAAATTCCAAAACCATTGTCATGTGAGTTGAATAAGTAAAGCAAGTCCAATGTACCAAAAGGCCCCAAAGAATTCAATTAACATAAAGCTCCTGGACGTTTCTATCTTATTTTAGGTAATTTATACGGCTGAACAAACAAAAATCATTACAGACGTACTCAGTTAGACCTAAATGTTCAACTTTGTTAACAAAAAATCACTTACTAATTTTATTTGTTCTTTTGATATCGCCTGATTAATTTTAGAACAGCAACACTTAATGTATAAAAGATTCAATCCTTCCAAAACTCAATACATTGAGCAATTTATCAGAAACTTCAATTACTTCAGGTGATCAATGATGTTTTCTGAACCAGAATATGCCACTATAAGTAGCAAACCTTAGTACATTGTTTGCTGCACAAACCCTTCAATTCCAAAAAAATTATTATTATTATTATTATTTGGTCATTCTTCACCCATCTGTATGAAATTAATGTTTTACAAACAGGTCATTTTAGTTCAATCTTACATTTAAATGAGCTAAACCATAAAAAGAACCAACTCATTAAGAAAGCAAGTAACCATACAAGAGGCTACATCAAATATTGATTTTCTTTCACATATCTAAAAATCAGCTTGCACCCCTACACAAGGTCTTAACAGTTGTTTGTAACATAATTCAGAGCTACAAGCAACATAATTCAGAGCAGCCATCTTTACATAATTCAGAGCTACAAGCAACATAACAGGTTTATGGTTGACAATCAGGATATATTCCAGAGCAGCCAGAAAATGGAACACTAGGGTACATCTATTAATACAGTGGGTCTGACATTTGAAACATCAATTGAAGAACTAGAACTGTGTAATAGTCGTGACTAAAAGTATCAGATCGTTCAGTGGAAAGATATTCACATAAGAGAAAGAAATGGACAAAAAAGCTAATCAACAATTGAGCGTAAACAAGCATTGTATTAATACATTATCTAATCCCCGATCAGAGACCAATTAGGGAAGCATACAAGGCATGCACACAAACTCCTAAAAGTTACTGCCTCACGGATGGACAATGATTCCAAAATCAAAGTAATGAAGGTTTAAAAATTGAAAGAACTTATAGGTTTAGAGGAAAAACATCAGTGAGAAACGTTGTATATCATGAAAAGAGAATTTAAGTTTATGATTTCTCTGAAATTCTATAAAAGTGCTTTTATAAAGAGAAAAATTGGGCAATGGATGCTTACTTTCACAATACTATATATATTTGCGTCAGAAGAATGGCAAGCTGCTCTGAGCTGTCTCTCCATGCTTTGAATAGCGCTTGAACATCGAATATCTGCCTCCATTAATACATTCCTTTTATAATCCTGCATTAGTGGCCAACGCAAGTCAGTATCGGTAAGTAAACAAGAAATAGAACATGCACATGCATATTACATTATATGATCAAAATTTTACAACTAAGATCAGATCATTCAATGCTAAAGATAGATATCTTAATGACAGTAGCATAAGTGCAAAGTTCCGTAGAAGAGAAGCTGGTAATATAGAGTTTGAGCACAGTCAACAGGTCCCTATGTTAAAGTCTTGCTTAAGGAAAGATGAAAGTGTTCGTAAGTCAAATCATCTTAAGGTCTCTTTTGTCTTGCCAGTGAAAGATGAGGAACCACAGATAATAAGCACATAATCTGAACCAGATATATATATTTTTTTATAATGCAATTGATGAGGCCCACAACTTATACATTAGGAATGGTAATAAAAGACCAATTAGCATCTGAAAATTACTAGGAAAACCAAAATATCAAAACTAAACCTTGTAGACCCTGATTGTTTTTGCTAGTTTTTTGAAACTTGACTGCCAAACTTAATGCCATCAAATATCAAACTTTAGCACATAAAAACACATTATGAGGACAAAATCAAGTTACTTCTGAGCGAGACTTAATGAAGAATCTACTTATCTCAAGAAAAGGTCTGAACTTTAAAGAACGAATAAGAAAAAGAAAATATATATAACTCAGTTGGATTTATATAACTCAGCATTAAATTTTAGTAATTCCTTCAATTTGCTATAATTATATTTTTTTATAAATATATAAATTAGTTGGATTTAGGATTTTCGGATTGAAAAGATTCAATAGAAACCAACTTGTTTAAACTAATATGCCCGCAAAGAGAAAAATATAATAAAAGTCAGTTAATGGAGGTTGCAAATGCAGTTCTGTTTTTCATGTTCTGAATGCTCATGTCAGTAAATATATTTATCGTGAACATTTTCCACATGTTTACATCAAATTCTCTTTTACATATGTAAAACTTAAACAATATCAACGTTTTACTTCCCCAAAAACCATAATTTGCATTCAAGAAGGGCCCCAGTCTTGCTCACCCAAAGCATCACAACTTATATACAAGGAAGCAAAACACTACTTAATGAGATAAACCAAGAGTACAGCTTGCAGTTAAAGAAAATGTACAGAGAAAAAATTACATGTACCTGAATTAGCTAATCTGTGCTGGCACATGTTCTCTCAATCACCTTAGAATCTGTTCTATAAGAATGTTTTGAGGGAGTACTTGAACCCCGTGAAGAACTATGTCTAAAGAAGCTAAGCTTACCAATTTTCCTTGAGAAAGAACTCATAAATTTACGAGAATAAGACCTTTGCTTGTCCTTCTTCATACAAACATGTTCTTTTTCTAGGTCATTTAATCTCATCCTTAAACGAGCTAACTCAAGTTTTAGCTCTCTGTTTTCTCACCTCAATGATGCATAGTTGTCTCGTGGAGACATTGCTGCACTAAGTGCACCACTGCTGATCTGCCATGACTAGTGCACTGGCTTTTGCTCATCATCAAGATAAGAGCAGCACAAGGAATTATGGAGCCTTAGTTGCTCAAAGTTGAGAACCTGAACGATAGATTGAAGAGGGAGGCGTTCATTTTGTGCTGCATGTGCACCAGCTTCTTGTGAGAGCTTCTGAAAATCAATCAGTTTGCAGAGTTTCTTCTTGTCCAAATCTGATAAGTTTTGATGAGCCTGGTAAAGAATCGCAAGAACAAAAATATATCAGGGATACAACTGCTACATAGGAACGACTAGCAGAAATGAATATGTACTTCTGGTTCATCTTGTCGTAAAAGAATCCTGCTTGGCTTATTTTTGATATTCATAATGAGGCAAAACATGTGTTATTAGCAGCTGGTGAATACTATCTAGATTAGAAGGGTTTGGATAAAATTTGCAAGTCTACAATAATTATTATAGTTATAGAAGATATTAGCGAGCAGGACAGCTTGGATTTTTTCATCTTTAAATTTCTGAAGGATTGGTGAGGCTAGTTTTATCTGCAAAAGGAATCACTAATAACTATCTACTTCATCCATCAGCGATTCAGCATTGCCTATCAAACATATTCATTTTTCAACAAAGACATCCACATTAGTTTGAAGCAAAGACTCGAACAGTTCTATTGAGATGTCATAAAGAGAATAATCAGTAACATACCTTCAGGTAAATATCAATGGCTCGATACAATCCATCATGAACAGTACGTGCATGGTCTGGTAAAGTCTCTGCAATGGCCATGAACTTAGAAAGCTTGAGATTTGCATCAGGGGCAATTTCAGCTAGGTAATTGTCTACCAATTTTGAAACCTTAAACAATGCAGTTTGGGTTGGTGAACCAGGACTGTCGGGCTCAAAAACAGATGCATCATCCATATCATCTTCACTATCATCTTGTTGTGCAAAATTTACCAATATCCTTTGAATTGTGTCAACATCAAATAATGTATCACCAGCATGTCAGAAAGATGGGATTAAAAGATCATCAAGAGCAGCAATATCCAACTGAGATGCAATCCTTCTTTCCAGATCAAGCCTACAAGCAACTCTTATAGTCCTTACCAAATTCACTAAAATTCTCAATTAGACATTTTATCGAGCAATTAAAGCACAAAAAGCAAAGACATCTATTTAAGCACACTTCAACGTGAAAGCTCCTCAACTAGGATTAAAATTACTTCCAAATAAACCAAAATGCGAAGCGTGCTTTCGAGAAGATTGATAGAAAAAAAAACGTTTTACTAGCTTCAAAATCGAAAATAGGCCACTCAACCAAGGCTCAAACAAGAACAAGAAAAAGAAAAAGAAAAACCCATCTCACCAGGAAAATCAAAGTGAAGAGAGATAGCAACGGAGATGAGAGGAGATGAGAGAAACATACCCAGTGATAGAGAGACTGGAAGCATGAGAAGTCGAAATTACCCAATGATAGGGAGTGAGGGAGTGAGGGATCGACGAAGAAAGCGTAGGAGAAGTTTACTGATTTCAATCGGTGAGAGAGAGAAGTTGAGTGATTCAAGTGATTTCAATCGGTGAGAGGAGTGTAATGAGGGAATGAGAAAAAATGGAGCGGTTGGGGCAAAATAAAAGGGGGAAATGCAAACAGAAGGAGGGAAACGAAATATTCAATAAGCGGTGGCAATTTTGTAATTAAGATATATAAAAATTGTGTCAAGTAAACGGAGGAAGCGGGTTGACTTTTTTAAGCTCCTCCATATTTGACTCATTTTTAAAAAAGCCTCAAATATAATAATGTTTATGTGTCAAATATTTTAAAATTTCTTGTAGTGATTTTGATATAAACTATTGCTTTTTCTTTATATCTTTTGTTACGTTGAAAATTAATCAATTGATTCTTATAAAAAGAGTACAAATTGAAAAACATTCCTTTGAATAGTAATGACTTTCTTTTCTAATTTATATTATATAGTATATTTGTGTCATATATCTCTTTATTCTTAATTTATTTGTATTGATTAGAGTAAAAAATAAATAAATATCATTAAAAAGATTATGTTATAGAGACTTTTTATTATTTAATGTGTTCGTAGTCTTTTTGAATAGTAGAATAATATGTATCATTTTTATTTATCAGGTATGGAGAGATATTTCAAAAGAAAATCTACTTCTGAGTTGGCATCATGTCCAAACAAAAGTGCTAAAAACTCGAAACAAATTTGTGAAGATGTTAATTTATAAAATTTGCCTGTAGATCCTGGACTTAGAACTCGAATTTTGGAATATAATCCTAATATCCGAGATCAAGTTTGAAGAGCTTATCTTCAAAAGGGTCCTTGTCAACCTTGTGATCACAATTTTCCCTTTAAAAAATATGGAGAAAAGTCAAGAAGATTTAATCCAGCTTGGTTTAATGAATATCCTAATTGGTTAGAGTACAGTATAGCAAAAGATGCCTTATTTTGCTTATGTTGCTATCTCTTTAAACCAGATATTGGTGAGCAAGCAGGTGGTGAATCTTTTGTAAGTATAGGGTTTTCGAATTGGAAGAAAAAAGAGAAGCTAAAAGTTCATGTTGGGGGTCCTAATAGTGCTCATAATCAAGCTTGGGGTATGTGTGAAGCATTGTTAAAGCAAGAGCAACATATAGAGACAATTTTAGTGAGACAATCTGACCAAGCTTGAATTGACTATCGAACTCGTTTGGGTGCTTCAATTGATTGTATCAGGTTTCTTTTAAGATAAGGGCTTCCATTTCGTGGACATGATGAAACTAAAGATTCTAAAAATCGATGAAATTTTTTTGAACTCTTACATTGGTTATGTGATCATAATGAGGAAATAAGAAAAGTTGCATTACAAAATGCTCCTGAAAATTTGAAATTGATAGCACCAAAAATTCAGAAAGACATAGTAAGTGCTATTTCAATTGAAATTACTAATGTCATTATCGAAGATATTGGTGATGCATTATTTTCAATTATTGTTGATGAGTCTCGTGATGTGTCAAAAGAGCAGATGGCCATTATATTACATTATGTGGATAAAAATGGCAATGTGATTGAGCGGCTTGTAGGCATTGAGCATGTTATTGACACTACGATACCTCACTCAAAGAAGCTATTGATAATTTTTTTTCGAGGCACGGATTGAGTATCTCTTGATTACGAGGACACGGTTATGATGGAGCAAGTAACCAATGTAAGAGTTCAAGAAAATTTCCTTGAATCTGCTTTTTGTGTGTATTGCTTTGCTCATCAACTTCAGTTAGCTCTTGTGGCCATGGAAAAAAATCATACAAAAATTACTGCTCTTTTTTTTTAGGTTGCTAATGTGTTTAATGTTGTTAAAGCATCAGCTAAACGTCGTGATATTCTCTAAGGAAAACATGCAATAGTTATTTTTGAAGCACTAACTAATGGAGAGCTTTCAACTGGACGAGGCTTAAATCAAGGAATCAATCTCAAAAAGCCAGGTGATACACATTGGAGCTCTCATTACAATTCTTTAATAAGTTTGATTTCTATGTTTTCATCTGTAGTAGATATAATAGAGATGATAGCAGAGGATGGATCTGATGCTGATCATAAATATGAGGCCAAGCATGTATTGAATTTTATCAAATCCTTTGATATTATTTTTTCTCTACATTTGATGAAAACAATATTAGGAATCACAAATGATTTGTCACAAGCTTTACAGAGAAAGGATCAAGATATTGTGAATGCCATAGAGTTAGCGAGAGTTTGTAAGGAAAGGCTGCAAATGATGAGGGAAAATGGTTGGGATCTGTTATTGGATGAAGTTTCCTCTTTTTGTGCTAAACACAATATTGAAGTTCCTAACATGGATGATATTTTTTGGCCTCAAGGGAAATCAAGACGTAAAGCTCAAGTGATCACACATATGCATCATTATCGTGTTGAGATATTTTTTTTCTGTTATAGATATGTAGTTGCAAGAACTAAATAATCGTTTTACTAAAACAAATACTGAGTTGCTTCTTTGTGTAGCATGTCTAAATCCAAGTGATCTATTTTCTGCTTTTGATAAACAGAAGCTTATACGACGTGCTCAATTTTATCCTAAAGATTTTTCAGTAGTTCAACTCAAAGCACTTGAAGATAAACTTGAAAACTTGAAAACTTTATTGTGGATATGCGTTTTAATAGTGAGTTTTCAGAGTTGAAAGACATTTTTAGTCTTGCCCAAAAAATGTTTAAAACAAAAAAAGACAAAATTTATCCATTGGTGTATTTTCTTTTGTCATTGGCACTAATTCTACCGGTTGCAACTGCCACAGTTGAGAGGACATTCTCTGTTATGAATATTGTGAAAACTGAATCACGCAATCGAATGGAAGATGAATGGATAAACGATAGCTTGCTTGCATACATTGAGAAAGATATTTTTGATAGCATTGAAAATGAGGTAATCATGCAATACGATAGCTTTGTATTTTTTTTTCAATTTTCAATAAATATTCTCTTTTGTATTGTTTAACAAAAAAATTATACCCCACCCCCACCACCCCGGCGGATATATACGTATGTATATCACACACACACACACACAAATATATACACATACATGACATTAAGCATTTGAAGAGGATAAGATTGCCCTCATCCCTTGTCATGGCTGCGGCATGCAAAGCTGTCTTTCCGTCGGGTCCTTCATCGGCCGCTGATTCACAGCTTTCTAGTATTGCATTCACCATCCCGCGATGTCCTATTGCATCAGCAATATAAAGTGGAGTTTGGGCAGAGTTATTAGCAAAATATAAAAAATTAGCGTCTGCTTCTTTGGTTACTATTTCCACCACTTCCGCATTTCGATATCGCACTGCCTCATGCAACGCTGTGTTACCCTCATCATTCGTTTTCCTCAGCATCTCCCAATCAGCTCTTAGCCCGCCGCTCTCAACATAATCTTGATGTTCATGTCTTCGTCTTTCACATTGACGAAGAACTTCCACTATAGCAGGGTGCGGGTACTTGGTCCTGTATTTTGGAGCACGTTTGGCAGCGACATGGAGTGGAATATCACCTTTGGCATTGGCTTGTAGTAACAGTGATGGACATATGTCAAGTATTCTTTTCACAAACTCAGCTGATGCCGTCGTTTCATTCTGAAATTTGATGTCATCAAACTCCTTGTCAATTTTCGTTACCTGCAGAGATCGGATGTGGATATGGAGGATTGGATCCTTGGATATCTGTGTTACTATCTGCTCAATTGCAAGACCTTGACCTTTTCCCACGAAGGGTTCCACATCACCCTCTGCTGCAGCCTTGTGCAAAGGAGGATCCATGGGTTGGATGATCTCGCTGTTACTGCTTGATATATCAGTTATAGAATCCGTTGCCTCACTTCTCTTAATTCGCAAGATCGACTCCGTGTACTATCTTTATATATATATTTGGAAGATCCGATCGAGTTGAAATCGACCTTGACTACGAACATTAATTTAAAAGTAACGTAATAAAAAAGATCGGTTAATTAAATAATATCTATCTAAATGCACATGCATGCCAAATATGTAAATTATGGATTATTTTAACATTAATCAATTAAATAATATCGATTTAATTTAATCTAAAAATTAAAATAAAGTTAATTATGTATATAATATTTAATTTATTTTTAAGAAATAAGGGGATCCATCTAAATAAAAATTTTTCGAAGACCATGCAGTAGCAGCCCAGCCACAACTTAGTTTGTCATTAGCCCTCCCCCTTTCCAATTGCAAATTAACTATGATAAAACAATATTTAACTCACTGGTTGTTGAAGTCCTGTTGGCGGATGGAAGACGGAGTTACTGTTGTGGGCATGTAAGGGGAGGAGTTTGTGAGTGGTGCTGGAGACAGTGAGGTAAGAGAGCGAGGGAGGAGTTTTGAGCCTGTCTTGTGTTGCAACAAAACATAGGATTGCTTCCAAGACTCAGATCTCTAGGAGAGTGGGCCGGTACAGAAATGTATGAAGATTCCTGCTCGCACCCACCCAGACCCAGCGGAGGATACCGGAGGTAAAGGGTGGCGGTGAATTTGAGACAGAAAAGCAAGTAGACAGAGAAATTATTCCTTTATCTCGGTCACTTTGCGCTCCAATCATGTGAATAACAACAAGGTGAGTGCCTTTGCTTACTGGCCAATGAAGAGAACTATCATCATAGCTCACCACAAGATGAAGCCAAGTGTTTCATAGCTTACCACAATATGAAAGCCAAGTGTACACTAAGGATATAAGAGATAAAATGATAGAAAAAAAAAATATATATATATATATATATATATATATATATATATACGTGGTGAAAAACGTCTACTTTTACAACACAGGACAATTTTATGCATGCAACAATGGGCAACTGAAATCATAAACAACTTTTCAATTTTATTTGTCGGTTATATATTGTTCGATTGAGAAATATTTGAGATAGATGAATAATCTTTCCGCAAAGAAAATCAGAAAACACATACTTTAGAAATTATAATGAGCTACTTAAAATTGTATGTGAGGCTGCCATTTGCACTACATAAAAGTTTTTCTTCAACAATTTTGCTTCAGCTTTTATCAAACATAAATTTGCATAATTTAAAATTATAACCTATGTGATCAATATTATTTATAGAACTATTAACTAAATCCTTAATAATATTACATAAAAATGAAACTGTTAAAACTTGAGGAGGAAGTGATTTTTTTATAATATTTCGTTTACTAATTTATGCATAGTTCTATTTTTTTGTCACACTTTAATTTCATAATAATTTACCTTGAGTAAAGTCCTAATTCACTAAATTCTGCACTTGCCATATATGTAATACTTTGAGTTCTTTACATTTATAGTGATTTTTATATTTAAAAGAATGTAAAAATAGTATAATGCTTCTGATCTAACCCAAGAATAATGTTACATATACAACATAACCACACAACCATCTTAAAACAACCTACTATAGTACAATTTCATTAGCTGATAAAAAATACATAATAAATAAAAGAAATTACAATATTAATATGACATCTATTCACTGCAAGAAATTGTTGATTACTTGTTACAATATTTTTTTTATTTGATGGTTTTTGAAAAACTGCCAAGTATGATATATAATTTTAAGGTCAACCTGTGTTTGTTTCATATTTGTCAAACTTCAAATTTTCTCCGATAACGATATTTGTCACCTTCTAATTTCGTGAAAAGTATAGTAGTTCTATCTCCACTCTCTCAATCTCTTCTCCATCTTCTTTATCTATTCTCAATCTATGCTCCTGTCTACCTCTTGGTCATATCGTTAGCATTTGTTCATGTTTATTGTTGAGCTTCTTTCATTAGGGTTTGTTTGCGTTTTGAATCACTATTTTAGAAATGGGTATAAAAATATATTGTTATTGCGTTTGTTTTTGTTATGGTTCGTTCATGATTTGCATACATTGTTTGTGATGCTATTATGAAAAATTGGTATAAGAATGAGTTATTGTTTTTGTTGTTTTGTTGTTGCTTAAATTAGACAGTGTCGGCTTTATTTTAAGTAACTATTTTATCAAAATTTCATTACATGCAAGATGGTGCTTTTTACAATTAAGGTTCACATGTTCAATGTAGTGCATGAAATATATCATATAAATCCTTATATGTTGTTAGTTCTGGAAGTATGCAGTTATAAGAAATATAATAGTGAACTGTAATATAAATTGGCATGGGAGGATTTTTACGTTATTCAGTTATAAAACCTACGTCCACGGACAACTATAGAGCTGCAATTCACTAAGTTCTTGTTTGTACAATCTTTAGGACCTTTTATAGTGTTGACTCACTCTCACACACTGACTAAATCTTTGTAAACAAAATCTTCGCAAAGATCTTAAACTCTAGTGACACTGCCCACTCTCTATCGCAGATAACTTAACAACACGCTGTTAAGTTATAAATAACACCAATGTCTGACGCTGAATTACAAAAACACTCAACCCGCAAGTTATCGCAAATGTCTACTAACTCACACAGACTTAATCAACAACTCATGTACGATTTCTATATCTCATACATGAAACAAAGACTCAAAGAATCAAATTAAAGAAGACATCCCAATTTGCGTTGAAGCTCCTCTCTCAAATCTTGGAATGCCGAAACACAGAACACTTCTCAACAAATGAATTTCTTCACACCTAAGTTATGTAAAAATAACTTAGTATATATAGTGGGAGGCCTGGACGAAATCTCCTAGAAATCCTGTAAAAGATCTAAATCAAAATTATATTAGGATTAGGAGAAATAAAATAGAAAGTGATATAATTAAATTCCTAAGGAGATTAGGATAAATAAATATTCTTTTATTAGGATACAAGATACTATATCCTAATCTAAAAAGATATTTATTATAAATCAAATACGTTCTAAAAAATAATTCTAGAAATAGTAAAATAATAATCAAAATAACATTCTTGTTTTATCACAAGTTGATCAAATATAATATGTGTAAGACACATGCATGTTGACACAAAAAAAACTCATCATCAACGCTCTCGGTATAAATGCTCGACAAACAATTCTCGACACTCGACACATGATGCTCGACACGCAATAGTATCGACACTTGACAGTCAACTCTCGACACTCGACACTCTCAACACGCGATGCATACAAGCTCAACACATGACAAACACTCGACACACGACATAAGCTCGACAACTCGACATTATCTCGTCACGCAACAATCTCGACGCAGCAACAACTCGACACTCGACAAGCAACTCGACTCATCAACTCGACACCTCTCGACAATAGTCTCGACACTAGACAAAACAACAATGTGACACTCGACACAAGCTCTACACCAACACTCGACAAAGCTCGACACTCTAACACTAACAATCCCCCTTTTTGGCAACTTGTGATGAAAACACCAAACTGTTTCCAATCGCATAACAGAACACTGTTACGGTATATATAACCTTTCAAGGCAATTCAGAGAAAATGAAAACAACCATCAAACTGTTCTATTTTGCTTCCAAGCAAAGTTTGGCAGAAGACTTGATTGTCCTGTCCTTCTGCTTCTATTTTGCTGTTCTGTCTGTCTTAATAGTAGACTGTGCAGCATGACTTGCTACTTGTATTTGTTCAGCTTCCTCAGTCAGTGGTTCATCATCCGCAGGTATCTTTTCATTTGGTTTCTTAGGAACCACAGGTTCAGTTTCCATGGGTTGTGGTGCTGTGTTAGTACCAGGATGTCCTACAAACTTTGCTTTCAAAACAGATTGCTTGAGTTTAATTTCCTTCAAATCCTACACAATTTCTGTTAAAGTAGAGTTGATCAACACAAGCTGTTCTTCAACAATTTTCATCTGATTTTTCCTGACTCTCTTTGGTTTCGGTTCAGGTGCAGGTAAGTCAAATTTGTCATGCAATCTTTGAAGAAATCCCTTGGTAATGGATTTAGATAGAATTTCTGTTTGTTCATTAGAACTCATAGGAATGTTGTTCTGTGCAAGAATCCCTTGAATCAAACAGGGAAACACAAATAAGTAATAATCAGAGTGATAGGATCCAATCTGTACAATTGATCTATAGGCTAACAAACCAAACTTAATTGGTCGATTGGTGCCTAAACAAAATAGAAGTTTCACTCTATCTTCCCGAACCTGATTTTGTTGGGAAGAAGGAAGCTAATTAAACTGTGCTATCTTATGCAACACTCGATATTTCTACCTAAGGTATTGCTGGTAAATACCATCACTTGGTTTCCATTCAATGTCTGTTCGACCAGTTAATTCCTTAACCACTTCAGCCATATTATATTCCTCATCTAAAGAATGCAGACTGCCTATTGGAATGTCCGAAAAAGTGTTTATGACATTCGGAGAGAATTTCACAGACTTTCCTCGACAATAAACTTTGTGATAATGAAAACTTTTAGGATCGTCAATGGCAGTAGAGATATTAACATTAAATTCCTGAATCAAAGTTTTCGCAGGAGGTAGAAAGTTTGATACCATTCGAGTCCAGTAAATAGACTCAATCATCTCACTGAGGCCATATGTGTTGAAATCCGACAGTTTCACTGGCCTTTTCATATGCAGATTCCTCTTGGAAGTGTACTTCATAAACTTCTGTTTGATAGCCGCTGTGAGAAATTTTTTGTACTTCGGCTTGATTTTATCCTTTATTTTCCTCACCGGCACTTGCTCATCCTCACTAATGGCAGGATCGACAGCAATCTCTGCATGTGTATGTTGCGTCGAAGATGACTTAATGTTGTCACTCCTGTTGTAACTGGAGCTGCTGGGGGAAGATGAAGAACTGGCTGTCTTTGTTGAGTTAGATGAGGTCGCCATTGATAGGGTTTTTAGTCTGCAACAAATTCTCAAAAAAACAGAGAAAGAGAAAAAGAAGATGAGGGACAGTGGAGAAGCTGCTGTTGAAGTATGGTATGACTAATAAAAGCCCTAAACCGATTTTGAAATATACTCGGCTTTTTAAAAATAATTTTGTTTTTAACAAAATTTAGTGTGAAATCCATTTCCAAAACCGTTTCATAACTTTCATTAAAAGACAGCAATTCAAATTTGATTCCAATTTGAATAAGGAATTCTAATAGAATTAGGATTCCTACCACTGAGACTTCTTCCCCTCAATTCAATAATACTGACATGGCATTTTTGACATATGGACACACAAGTAACTTAAATTTTGGATAAGCACAAAGTACATTGTTATGAAAAACGTAACAGAACATAGTTAACAATAACATAACAGTAATATCTGAATTATCATATGAATATTCTAAGAAAGCATATTTCAAAGCTGTGTAATTTCACATAAAAGCTATTTTTCTTCTTGATTCAATTGAGTGATCAACTTGAGCATGCTTCTTACACACATAAAAGTTGATTTCAATGTGAATTTTTCTAGATTAATACAATAGCTTTCACTCAATATAGAGGTAGCCCTTTCCATGTGAGTGGGTGACCTCAGCATATTTCCTAGATACCCTGAGGTTACTCTCAATGATGGCTTTCACACATCATATATTGGTAGCCCTCTCTATATTTTTCATTTTAAATCAGTATCTTATTATACACACAAATTTTATATCACAGCTCACACATGCTAATTTAGAAGAAAACTTATGATACTACAGATATGAATAACATAACAGCACACTGTGTTCATTCATATAACTGACAGATGCCTAAGGCTTTTCTTAGTTTTCAAACTTTGTAGTATCCAATGCGTTAGTGAACAAGTCAGCCAATTATCTATCAGTAAAGATGTGTTCAATGTGTGTCACCTTAGATTCTACTAGTTTTCTTATAAAATGGTATATAATATCAATGTGTTTTGTTCTAGAATGTTGAACAAGATTTTTAGAAATATTTATAGCACTAGTATTATCACAAAACACAGTTATAGGCTTTTGTTCAATACCATAATCACTCAACATTTGCTTCATCCACAATAGTTGCGTGCAACAACTCCCTACTGCTATGTATTCGGCTTCAGCAGTAGACAAAGAAATTGAATTCTGCTTTTTGTTGTGCCATGAAACCAAGTTAGTACCAAGATAAAAACAACCTCCTGAGGTACTTTTTTGATCATCTACATTTCCTACCCAATCAACATCACTGAACCCTACAAGGTAATCATTTGTATCTTTAGAATACCATATTCCATAATCATATGTTCCATGAACATACCTGATGATTCTCTTAGTTGCTGCAAGATGTGATTCCCTTGGATTTGCTTGAAATCTTGCACAAAGTCCTACACTAAAGCACAAATCTGGTCTGCTTGCTGTGAGGTATAGCAAGCTACCAATGATACTTCTATACAAACTTACATCAACATCTTTTCCTACATTGTCTGATTTCTTACCTTACTCCGAGTTTTCATTATGCCATCTGGTGTTCCAATGATAGAACTTGTTGAATGTGCCTTCTGAATCCATGTGGGTGGATCTTTTCTATCATCATCATTCCGAATTGAATTTTTGTTCAAATCTGAGTTGTCAGATGTTACTATTACGTCTGGTGTAACAGCAGCTATTTTCTCTTTCCTAACAGCATCTTCCTTTTTGTTGCTGTCTAAATCTGATTTTTCTGTATCTTCTGTGAAGCTGGTTATCCTTTCCTCTTGTGAGTACTTTGCATAATCATCAAGATCATCAAATACTACGTTTGCAGATTCAATGACTGCTTCAGTTCTCAGATTGTAAACTCGAAATGCTTTGCTGTTTTGAGCATCTCCCACAAAGACTCCTTCATCACTCCTTGGATCTAATTTTCCTAACTGCTCTCTGTCATTTAAGATGTAACACCTGCATCCAAAGACATGAAAATATTTCAAATTAGGTTTTCTACCTTTCAAAATTTCATAAGGTGTCTGGTTAGTGCCAGGTATAAGAAAAACTCTATTTGAAATATAGCAAGCAGTGCTTATTGCTTCAGCCCATAGCCTTTTTGTTAACTTCTTGCTATTGAGCATCATTCTTTCCATCTCTTGAAGAGTTCTATTCTTCCTTTCCACAATGCCATTATGTTCAAGGGTTTTGGAAGCTGAAAATTCATAATCAATTCCATGGTATTTGCAAAAGTCAGCATAGCTAACATTTTCAAATTCTTTTCCATGATCACTTTTTATTCTCACAATCATTCCAATGTTCCTATTTTGCTCATTTTCAAGCTTAACACAAAGATTCCTGAAAGCCTCAAAAGTGTTAGATTTTTCTTTAATGAAGTCAACCCAAGTATACCTAGAAAAATCATCCACACAAACAAATATATATCTCTTACCTGTAATGCTTTCAATTTGCATAGGACCCATAAGATCCATGTGAAGCAAATCAAGTATTTTGGATGTGCTAAGATGTGGATTTGATTTGTGTGAACTTCTAATTTGTTTTCCCATTTGACATGGTCCACAAATTTCATTAACTTTGTCATCAAGTTTAGGAAATCCTTTTACAGCACCTAACTTAGTTAACTTAACCAAGTCTTTGTAATTTAAGTATCCTAATTTTTTATGCCAAAATTCTAAATCCGAAATCCTGGGTTGAAATGCAATCTTAACCAAATGACAATTATCCGAAATCTATTACCTTCAAGAATGCATTTACCAAAATTATCTAAGACCATACACTTGTTTTGTGTGAAATTAACAACATACTTGTCATCACATATCTGACTAACACTAATAAGATTAGCTTTCAAATCGTCATCCAACAAGACATTTTAAAAATTGGATAAACCTTTGACATTCAAAGTGCCTTTACCAATGATCTCACTCTTTGCTCCATCTCCAAAGGTGACATTACCATCCCTACATGCTTTAAAATCTATTAAAAACTATTTATTTCCAGTCATGTGCCTGGAACAACCGCTGTCAAAATGCCACAGATCGTTAGATGCATGATTAAGTGGAGTAAAAGCAACATGGCATACTATTTTGTCTTTCTTAATCCACTGCAGTTGTGATTTTGGTAACAGTTTGAATTGTTTTGATCTTGTATGCAAAAGATTCAACAATTTAAAGCATCTAGGCCTAATGTGTCCCTTTTTACCACAAAAATAACAAGTAGGAATGAATTTCCTTACCTTTTTAGGATTGGATTTGAAGGAACTCAGAGGAGAAACAAATGTCTTATTGCTCTTGGTGTTAGAACTCGACTTTAAAAAGTTAAGTTCAGAATTTTTACCTGATGTTGAAGCTTTCACAAAGACTGTTTTTGATAAAGAAGCAACATTACCTTCTGTATACCCCAAACCATGTTTGTTGGAGTTGTCTCTTCCAAGACTCAAGACCTGATCAAGTTTGGCTGCTCTAATTTTGAGTTGGTCAACACACCTCTTGCTTTCAATCAATTCTGTTGTGATTTTCTCAATAAGTGTTGTTTTGTCTGTCAAAACAGACTCCAGTTCTGTGATATGGTTTTCAGCAAGAAATTTTTCACATTCCAGCATCTCAATCTTCTTCTTCAAGGTTTTGATTTCTTCCTTTTGATTCAGCCATTCACCACAGAGTGCATTGTAGGTTTCTTGCAGCTCTTCATAGTATTATGGTCCTTCTTCTTCATCCGAATGATCAATACTGGTTTTGTAATTTTCTGTTTGTCAGACATAATAGCCTTTCCTTTGTCAGCTGTAGATGCAGTAAATGCAACAAAATTGCTCATGCAATCTTGATCTTCTTACTCTGATTCTGATTCATCACTCCAGGTTACTATCAGTCCTTTGTTCTTCTTCTTGAGATTAGCACATTTAGATTGAATATGCCCATAACCAGAACATTCATACACTGAATCTGCCCTTTCTTTTCAGATTTTTTGGCTTATTGTCATTATCCTTGTTGAACTTTCTAAATTTTTTTGTACTTGAGTTTGATGGCTTTCCTTGATTCTTTTTCCTAAAATTTCTTTTCATGAACTTAACATAATTTCTTGTTAGAAAAGCAATCTGTTTAGAATCAGTTTCATCAAGCTCATCACTACTTTCATTATCAGATTTTTCAGTTTTCACATTAAATGCAATGCTTTTTCCTTTTTGCTTTCTAGTACTCTGATTAATTTCAAAGTTTTGGAGAATGTCAATCAGTTCATCAACCCTCGTCTCATCAGTGTTTTTAACTTCCTCAATGGCTGAAATTTTAGGTTAAAATTTATCTGGAACAGACCTAATTATCTTGCTAATAACTTCTACATCAGTGAAAGTTTTTCCAAGCATGTATGCAGAATTTGTGATGTGACATATCTTAGAGTAAAATTTCGAAATTGACTCATCCTCATGCATCATTAAATTTTCAAATTGAGAATTAAGTCTCATCAATTTGATCTTTTGACAGATGCAGTACCTTCATGTTTTACCTCAAGTATGTCCCATGCTTCTTTGGCTACTTTGCACCTTAAAATTGGTCCGAAGTTGTTCAAGTCCACTGCAGCAAAGATTGTGTTAAGAGCCTTTGAATTCTAGCTGAAGCGTCGGTATTCTTCATCAGTCCATTCATCCTCAGGTTTTGGTTCAGAATCACCAAAAGCATTCAACTTTGTTGGCGATGTCTATCCTTTAAGTACACTAGTCCATACCTTGTCATCAAGAGATTTGATAGACATCATCATTCTTACCTTCTAATATGAATAATTACCATCATCAAGGATAGGTGGTTGTGTTCCGAATCCTCCATTGCGAATAAACTCCATCCTTCCAAATTACTGTGATCGTTTTCTTCACTTATCTATCAGTGAACCTGGCTCTGATACCAATTGGTAGTTCTGGAAGTATGCAGTTATAAGAAATATAACACTGAACTGTAATATAAATTGGCACAGGAGGATTTTTATGTGGTTCAGTTATAAAACCTATGTCCACGGACAGCTATAGAGCTGCAATTCACTAAGTTCTTGTTTGTATAATCTGTAGGACCTTTTATAGTGTTGACTCACTCTCACACACTAACCTAATCTTTTTAAAACAAAATCTTCGTAAAGATCTTAAACTCTAGTGACACTACCCACTCTCTGTCGCAGATAACTTAACAACACGCTGTTAAGTTATACATAACACCAATGTCTGATGCTGAATTATATAAACACTCAACCTGCAAGTTATCCCAAGTGTCTACTAACTCACATAGACTTAATCAACAACTCATGTGCGATTTTTATCTCTCATACATGAAACAAAGATTCAAAGAATCAAATAAAGAAGACATCCCAATTTGCGTTGAATCTCCTCTCTCAAATCTTGGAATGCCGAAACACAGAACACTTCCCAACAAATGAATTTCTTCGCACCTAAGTTATGTAAAAATAACTTAGTATATATAATGGGAGGCTTGGACGAAATCTCCTAGAAATCCTGTAAAAGATCTAAATCAAAATTACATTAAGATTAGGAGAAATAAAATAGAAAGTGATATAATTAAATTCCTAAAGAGATTAGGATAAATAAATATTCTTTTATTAGGATACAAGATACTATATCCTAATCTAAAAAGATATTTATTATAAATCAAATACTTCCTAAAAAATAATTCTAGAGATAGTAAATTAATAATCAAAATAACATTCTTGTTTTATCACAAGTTGATCAAAATATAATATGTGTATGACACATGCATGTTGACACCAAAAAAAATCATCATCAACGCTCTCGGTATAAATGCTCGACAAACAACGCTCGACACTCGACACGTGATGCTCGACACTCAACAAGTTTGCCACAACAGTCTCGACACGCGATAGTATCGACACTCGACACTCTCGACACGCGATGCATACAAGCTCCATACACATACAAGCTCGACACACGATATAAGCTCGACAACTCGACATTATCTCGTCATGCGACAATCTCGACACAGTAACAACTCGACACTCGACAAGCAACTCACTCATCAACTCGACACCTCTCGACAATAGTCTCGACACTGGACAAAACAACAATGTGACACTAGACACAAGCTATACACCAACACTCAACAAAGCTCGTCACCAACTCGACACTATAACACTAACATATGTGTAGTACAATAATTAGATTTAAGGAGTCATTGAATATGTCCAATTGTCATGATGTTGTGGTGGATGATTGATATAAGGTTGTGCCAGGGTTGCCATGGTCAGGGGATAACTTAGATATGATTAATTTTAATATTCATAAAAATATAGTACATTTTAAGTATCTATATAAACTAAATCAGCGAAACTAAAAAATTTATGTTTTACATGTCAAATACTACTAAAATAACACTTAATAAATAAATGACATTGTATATACAAGTGACAGGATTTTATCTAAGAGAGGACACCTTAATTTTTTTAATATTAATAATTTTCTCAATAAATCTTGATAGTACAAATAAATTTGTTAAAATTTTTTTAAATAAAAAGTATATACCTATATTCATAAAATAATAAATTAAAATGCAAATATAAAATGTTAATATTTGATAATTTTATTGATAAATACACACTCGTAATTGTCTACAACGAGTTTTGTGTATTGAAATTGTTGTAGAAATCATCTCATTGTTAATATTATAACAAAAAATCTATTTAGAATATCAATATTAGGATTCTAATGAGTTATAATTTTGAGATTTGCAATCAGATATCTCGCAAATTCATTTGAGTACAGCCTTTTTTTTTTTAAACTAGTAGCTTTCTTCTTTAGATATGATGTCAACTCAAAACTATTTTTTTTTCCAAATCTCTCTCCACGAACTTGCGGGGCTTTTAGGATATTGTAGTGCCTTGGTTTAATTGCCTAAAAGACGGAATGAATATTTATGAGGTAACATTTAACTTGTATACTTAAAGAGTTTTGGTGAACGGCTTGATTCCTACTTTATGTCCCCTGAAATTTGTTCAATTGGTGTTAGATGAGACATTTGGACGGTCATTGTTGGTTGATAGTTCTTCTCACGTTGAGCAGCTGTTGAGAATCACTTTTGGGCTGGGACACCGTAGACACTTTTCTATTCTTTGTCAAGCCCAACCCTCTCCGTGGAGGTTATTCAATGGGCTTCATATCTTGGGCCTCCTTCAGGCCGCATGGCCTAGGTTTCCCCTTGGGCTTTCTAACAAACATTAATTTGGCTAAGTTTAAGGAAAGTGATTGGCGTTAAGGGAATATTATTGTTGGATAATTGTATTCCTCAAGGAATCAAATGCCGTCTTCTTTCACTGTGCATGCTTCATTTGTCATACATGCTACTGAAAGAAGTTAACTTCGATTCATAGACTTAATAACTGCGTGCAGGTCAAGCAATTCTTAATAATTTTTGATGATTTGGGTTTTATTTTGTTCACATCGCAATTCGCAAAATCAGGATTAAGTAAACTACGATGAAGATGTTTATATTATCAATTATTTCTGATTCTTTCTTTATGTTTTATCAAGGCATGACTAGGTCATTTACTATAATAAGTGACAGCAACAAGTTAACTATAAACAATTACATTCTACAACTACGAGATATATATGAATGAAATAAAATATAAAATATGACTCAATTAAAATAATAAAAAATAACAAATTTGTTAGTTCTGCAGAAAATAGATAATTATGCATCAAATAAGAAATTAATTGATTTACATACAAAAACCAAACCATGGAAAGGAGTGTAGATTAGTCTTTATACATACATACATACATATATATATATATATATATATATATATATATATATATATATATGTATGTATGTATGTATAAACCTTCCATTATTACTCATTTATAATAAAAAAAACTAGCCCTCGGTCCAATTCCATAGAAACTAAATTAAATAAACTTGTTCTTCGTAAACGCAAACTTATTTTAAAAGAAAACAAATCAAAACACTAAAATAAATAAATCATACAACATTAATATATTGTTGGGATTTGCGGCTTATTTCCTAATTCAAATTGAGCTCTACAAACAATAGAAATAGTAAAAAATTAGATTTGTATAATAAATAGGAACTCTAACCTTAATAGGAATAGGACAACTTCACGTAGACCCATAAATATAGGGGTTAATAATAATCAATTGTTGACATGAGAGAGGGATTAAACATGTAACCAAGGTAAACACTCTTATACGTTTTGAACAGGTGGAACAGGGAAGGCCCTACTAGTTTGGTGTTTGATCTCTTAGACTTTTGTATATTTATAATCTAGTAAATTTCTCTATTAGTTTGGTGTGTGATCTTTTAGACTTTTGTATATTTATAATCTAGTGAATTTATTTTCTCATCGATGTAAGCATATGATGCGGAACTAAGTTAAATATTGTGTCTCTTTATATGTGTGATTTAGTTTTCACTAATTACTAATCTTGATATCAAATATACTTCCTTATAATTTCTTACAGGTAGTATTAGAGTGAAACTCCATTGGCCAACATGATGAGCTGCTGGTTTTTGTTGAGGAGGGTTGGTGTTGCCTCTCCATTAAAAGAGTCTCGTTCAAGGGAAGCATTGTTGAGTCATATATTGAAGGTTAAAGGGAATAGACATAAAGGGTTAACTAAGATAAACAACCTTGTAAGAATGTGGTAAGAGATAGAAAGAGATGATTAAACAATACTGGGATTAAGTACGTGGAATAGAAAATAGTTTCAAGGCTCTATTAGTTTTAGATATCGGACATAATATTAAGTTTGGTGTGTGATCTCTTATATATTTATGCTCTAATAAAATTTATCTTCTCATACGTGTATGTAGCTAGACAAATAATGTTGAATCACGTTAAATAATGTGTATCTTTGTTATGTGATTTAGTTTTTTATTAATTATTAATCTTGATGTCAAATATATTTTTGTATAATTTTTTAAATATATAAGATAAAATATTCCACGCTAATTAATTTCAATTTTTTCTCTTCTTGCTTTGCATCGCTTGAGCTCTATTTGAAATACATTACTTTATTCGCAAATTAATTTGAATACAACATTTTTTTAGACTATTGGCTTCATTCTCCAGGCATGTTGTCAATTCAAAACTTTTTTTTTTTCAATATCTCTCCATGAATGTTTGGCCGGTTTTTAGGAGACTTTGTGCTTTGGTTAAAATGCCTAAAAAAGACAGAATGAATATTTATGAGCTAACTTTCAACTTGAGAGAGTTTTCGTGGCCGGCTTGATTCCCTATGTTCCCTGAAATTTGCTCAATTGGTGTTGGATAAGACATTTGGACCACCATCACCGTTGGTTGGTAGTTCTTCGTTTGGAAATAAAATGAAAATAAAAGTATATTCTCTTTAAGTAATACTATTTTTATAAACTATATATATTAATATGTTATATTTTGATTGAAAGAATAAATTTTAAATTTTAATTATATTAATTAATATAGTGATGTGATAATTATTTAATAATATTATATAAATTTATATGAATAAGTTTGTAAAAGTAATACTGTTCATTCTTCTTTCCTTCTTCGGTTATAGTGTTAACTCTTGAGGTGTGTTTGGGAGTTGGGATTAGATTGGACTGAACTGAATTGAGTTAGGATTGGTATTGACTGGACTCGACGACATAATACTGTCTTATGTTAATACTGCCTATTGTTTGGTGCAATATAAGAATAGACTATTAATATAGATGACGATTTTTAAGAAAATAATTTAAAAAATAAACTAATTTAATTTTTACTCAAATTGAACTTGGATAAAAATTAAATATTAAATATTTGTTGATATTTTTATATAAATAATAATATAAAATATATTTTATATTAAAATTAATTATTATATAAATTTAAATATAATTAAATATAATAATTTATTAATATTTTATATTTAAGAATTATTAGATTATATAATAAATATTAATTTGATAATACAATCAAAACTTATTTTGAGATATTTAAATATAATTAAAAAGTATTATATTATTATATTAATTATTTAATTTAATTTAATTTTAACTAAAAAAAGGTTATCCTGGTATAGTCCCATGCTGCGATGTGGGACTGATAATCCCATTAAAATGACGCATAAGGGAGAGCTGGGACTGAGTTTGGACTAATCCAAGATCAGAGCCCAGCATGGGATGCCTGGCCCATTCCCAACGCGCCCTTGATTCTCACTTGAGCAGCCATTGAGAATCACTTTTCGGCTAGGACACTGTGAACACTTTTCTATTCTTTGTTAAGCCCAACCTCCCTGGAGGTTATTCAGTGGGCTTCCTTGTTTTGGGCCTCTTTCAGGCCGCATATCCCAGGTTTCTCTTGGGCTTTCTGACAAACATTAATTTGATTAGTAAACGAAAGTTGAAATCACAATGGAATCAAACGCCGTCTTCTAAACCGTGTGCGCACGATTTCACTGTGCATATTTCATTTGTCGTATATATGTGGTTTACTTTTCCACACCCAGTGAAAGAAACTTCGATTAATTTATACGTTACAAAGACTTAATCACTGTGTGCATGTCAAGCAATTCTTAATAAATTTTGATATCGCAAAATCAGGATTAAGTAAACTACGATGAAGATGTTTATATTGTTAATTTATATCTGATTTTTTTTTTTAAATTTTATCAAGGCATGACTCGGTCATTTACTATGATAAGTGACAACAACCGGTTAACTATAAACAAATATATTCTACAACTAGGAGTTATATATGAATGAAATAAATATAAAATATGACTCGATTAAAACAAAATCACTATATATATCTATATATCTATATATCTTTATATATATGTATGTATGTGAGCATGTATCTTGCGGTGTTTCTGGAAGATATAATAACAAAATATTTCAATATTGATCCCAATTAGTTGCCCTGTTTATTCTAATACCGGAATGCATCAAATCAACAATCCGCCCGGCACTCGTAAAACTTCAGAATTTGTTGATTTACACACAAAACCCAAACAATGGAAAACGAGTGTTGATACGTCTTTTTATTAATTTTTTTTATATATAAGCCTTCCATGATGACTTTTATTTATACAAATCAAACTTATTTTAAAAGAAAACAAATCAAAACACTAAAATAATAAATCTTGCAACATTAGCATATTGTTGGCATCTGTGGCGTGTTTTCTAATTTAAATTGAGTTCTACGAATAATAGAAAAAGTAGAAAAATAGGAAATTAGAATTGTATAATTTATAGGAACCCTACTCCTATTAGAAATGGAACAACTTCAAATAGACTTATAAATATAGGGGTTGATAATAATCAACTCTTGACATGAGAGAAAACTAGACATAAAGGATTAACCAAGGGAAATACTCTTATACAGATTGAGTAGGTTGAAGGGGGAATGCTCTATTAGGTTTAGGTATTGGGCAGTATATCAAGTCTTTTGCTGTGTCATCTCTTATACTTTTGTATATTTATAATCTTGTGAATTTATTTTCTCTTTCGTGGATACAAGCAAATAATGTCGAATCGCTTTAAATACTTCTATGTGGTAATTTTTTTTAACTAATTACCAATCTTGATGTCAAATATATTTCCTTATAATTTTATACAAGTGGCATTAAAGCCAAACCCCAGTACCCAATGTTGTGTTCAATGTGATGAGTCCCTAGTTTTAGATGAAGCGGGTTGTTGTAGCCTCTCCATTGATTATTTTGAATTAATTTATTTAAATTAACTTTGGTTTTATTAATTAAGTACTTAATTGATGTCACATCTCCGGTTTAATTATTATACTACTAAATAATCCGTCTGCTGGTTCGGTGTAACATGGTGCAATCCTCAATTTGGAGTTAATTCAGCAATCTATCACATGAGAGATCCATTTCATTCGTTTAATTATATATACACATGTTATTGACTTCAGCACATGAGCTGTTCGTTTAACTGCATATATATAGATAATTTCATACCTTTTTGTTGCTGTTTCTGATCTACTTTTCGTTCAGTAATTTCAAGACAACATTAAAATCCCTAGTTATTAACAAATTGCGCTGAAGCATATTAAAGATCAAGGTTAATAATAATATATACATAATATATCACATCACTTGTGAGATACAGTAATTTACTTGACTCAGCATTGCAAATCCATATCCATGAATAAATGAGAAATCCAGTGCTATTTAACACTTATGACGAAAATATGGAAACAACTATACAAGATGGCCAAAACTATATGTTTAGAAAATGATCATGCGCTACAAAAATTTAAATGTTATGATTACCTCATATAGATTGACGAATCTTTTTTTTTTTTTTGCTCCTGTTAAATGCTAAATACTGATAGACTAATAGGTATTGAGCAATACAAATCAACAATCAGATGCACTAAAAAGACTCATCAAATTGTAAAACATTAGAAAAGATAATAAAAAATATTTATTAATTCAGATTTAGTTATGATATCTAAATTTTTTTTGGTATATAGACATTTTCAAATACCCCTCTAATTTGAGTCATTTTCAATATTTAACCACAATGTATGCATGGAGTAAAAAGAGGGGGAAAAAACACCAAACTCGGTGTATATATATATAGACACACCATTACTTATTTTCTACTCTTATCATCAAACCTAGCATATCCAAGTACCTAGAGTGCAGTGCAGTGCGGTGCAGTGCTTACACTAAAAATGCTAACAAGTACTGCGGATCCTGCTGCCAAAAAGACCCTGCAATTGCAAATCAAGAGCAAGGATAACAAGTTGTCGAAGGTGTTAACGAGAGAGGTTTCCATGAGTTCTAACTTCTCAATTGAAGATCATGAGCATGGAGGATCAGTATCTGTTTCAGTTCCATTCATATGGGAATCCCAGCCAGGAACCCCTAAAATCAGGTTCAGAGAAAAGCCCCTTCCTCCTCTTACACCTCCACCTTCTTATTCTTTCATTAATTCCCCCAAATATTCCACCAAAAAGCACCACCCAAAAGTGTCTAAGTCTAACAATAATAATCTTCTAGGAACCCTCTTCCCTAAGCGTTCAGCTACAAAGAAAACGCCCTCATCATCATCATCTGCTCATTATTCCTCATCATACTCTTCATCATCATCAGCATCTTCTTCACACTCATTTTCACCTTGGTCGACGACGTCGTACTCCGTGCCCTCGTCTCCGATTAGGCCATCAAACTTTGGATACGAAATGCCAAGCAATCCAAGATTATCATTTGATCATCAGTCAAGGGCAGTTCATGATCATGAGGAAGAATCACCTGTTTCAGCATCTTTGAACTGTTTTGGTAGGTCAAGGAGCTTCTATCCATCTATAATCAAGCTATTGCTTAAAGATTCTCGCTAATTATAAGTTAAGTTTATGGTTTGTTTTGGAATATATGTAATGTAGCACATAAATTATGATCGACGCTAAGCAAATTAGCATTACATAGATTATTATTTTTGCATACATAGATTATTTGTCACCACCAGATTAATGCCTTGGATATATTGGCGAGAATATATATTGAAATTCATGTATTAATTGTCTTTTAATTTCCTTAATTTTGGCTTAATTTAGGTTGCCTTTGTAATTTAGCTTCTTTATATATGCAAAGTTTGTGAGACCAATTATAACTTCATGGAGTAGAGCTTGTAAAATAGAGAAATTTGGTTAACATGCTCTTAATGTTGGTTTCATAAGTGAATAAATGGTTTTGGATGGTATATATAAGAAGAATAAGGTTCAGTTTTTAAAACTTAAAAAAGCTGATAAAAAACGATTGTTTTGAGCTTCTTCGTCAAATAGACAAACAAAAGAGTTTATCTAATTACTTGATGTCATTTTTAACTGGCAACCAAACCACAAATAAAATTAATGTTAAAATAGTTTTTTGGCGTTAAAACAACTCCTCTAATCTAATCCGTACATACTTCGAAAGAATTGCACTCTAAGTATCTGTTACTTTCTTTTGCTTCATATCCAAGATTATCTATTATCGGTAACTATCTATAAATTAATCCTTTTGGTAATCAGAATTGATGGAATAAATTAATTATTAGCTCCAAAGTATTGATAAGAAGAATAATATGTGTACATATTTATATTTATCAAACCTATGACACAGTAACGTTTGTTTGATTATACCAAATTTGTCAACGAAAAACTTTTGTACACGGTCAAGCAGATCTGAGATCAATTAAACAATTAAGCAAATGGAGTGCAATTAATGATTACATTTATGTGATGATCATCAGAATCTTTCTCGACCAAATGCGGCAAAAGAACGGTCAGCTTAATTTAGAATTATAAACAATAATGTTTGAGGACACTTTTGAGCGTTAATTTGAAACTCAAATAAAGATCCTCCGTGTAGTAAAACAATCACGTGAATTCACATGCCATGAATTGGGCAATTTTGATGTGCACCATTAGCATATATACAAGATGACTAGCTACCAGTTATTGGCCTAGTTTGGGGTTGCTTTTGTTTAAAAAGAAAAATTACTTTTTTCTATAGTAATAGCCAATTAAGACGTTTAGAATTGCTTCTCAACTTACTTTAAAAGGAAGTTACTAAAGAAAAAAATCAGTTTTAATAGGGGACTACTTGCTTTTACATATCAACATTTGCTTTTAGAAATTAAAATATCAAAATTACTCTGAATAAAAAAGATAAATATAAACGTGTCTTATTTATTAATTTTATACTTATAATTAAAATAAACAATTATTTATTTTCATAAAATATTTTTGAAAATATATAATTACTAAAATACCTTCAATTAATAATAAAAATTTATAAAAATTATTAAATATATTAGTAATTCAATTTTTTTATTTTTTGATTTTCTTAAATAAATTTAATTACTAAAACTTAAATGAATATAATTTTAATTTTAATTTAAATTATTAATTAAGAAAATATAAAATCATTTATTAATTTATTTTAAGTTTTAAATTATTTTATAATTTAATATGTGGATTTTTCATGTTAAATGTTAATTTTTAAATTAATTTGATTATGATATAAATTAAAAATTAAATTTAAACTTTGATATAAGTTATACAGTCATATTTTTACATAAATTAAAAAATGATTTATACTTTTAAAATATTATAAAAATTTTATATTTATTAAAAAAATTGTATAAAATTTGTTCTAAATATTTAAATATTCTATAAAGTAATAATACACATGTCTATTTTGATGATTTGTATATAATAACATAGCAATTCCAACCACCCTTATTTTGTTTTTGAAAAGTTAAACACTTTTTAAAAGTTGATTTATCAAATACCCTCTCACTCTTTTTTAAAGCTGATTTTTTTCTAAAATAAAACAGAAGCTGTTTTTTTCCATAGCAAAAACAACACCAAACTGAGTCATTTTCTTTGTTGCAATAACTTATATCAATATAGGCATATAATTTGTTAATTTCAAGTTAAATGGAAACAAAATTTTATTACTGCTACATAAACTATTATGTCTGAGTGAAGTTTATTAAATAAGACAGACCAATAATATTTCACTTGTTAAAAAAAATTGATTTGTAAATTTGAAATTCAATCATAATTAAAATTAATAAAAATGAAAATCAAAAGTTTAGAAAATAATATTTCATTATTATTTTCCTTTAACTATCAATATTCTAATTTTTTAAATGATTTTGTAAAAGCTCCAAAACCGAACTCAATTAAATCAATATTAGTTTATATTCTTTGTACTTACGCTACCTGATCCATGCTTTGTGGGCCCCAAAAGCAGAAATCTCGACTCTATGCCCTCTCTTGTCAAAAGCCAGGGGTGGACCTAGAAATCGGTTTAGATTAAATTTTTTAGAGTGCGAGATTTTACTAAAGAAGTTTGATGATATTAAAAGCTTTTATTAATTAAAAAATTGTGTTTAATAGAGTGTGGGACATATTGAACCTCTTCCTAAAATGCATATTCCAAACAAAAATAGATAAGAAGAAAGACAAAGAAAAAAAATTACAATGAACTGGATTTTACTAATTAGTTGCTATATAATTAGTTATTTTATTTTGTATTTGATAATGCGAATTTGTATGCAAGGTCCTATCTTTTATTAGCATTTTACTTTATTCATCTCTTTCTTAAAAAAAAGATCAATTGACAAAAAACTATTAACATAAAAAACACAGGCCAACTGGATTAAATAAATAAAGTTAAGAATTAAAAATGGTGACAATGGCATATTTTAAAAAATAAAGTCACAAAGCAAAATATTATAAAAAACTCTAAATTTAACCAAAGTATAAGATATAGAATATACTGTACAGGTTACAACTCCAAGCTCTTTTGATCTTTTGAATGGAAATTAATAAAAATTTCTTATATTGGGAACCAAAATTTTCCTCGGTCTTTACCAGTGTAGAGGTTAGAAAAGAGACAAGAGAGACGAGAGAGTGTTGAAGTAAAGAAAGGAATATGATCGTCACTTTTGAAAGTATAGAAGGATGAGAGATTAAATAGTGGTGGGATGGTAATAAAGAGTAATGAATAATGGCAGATTTGTTAAAATAATAATGTAACACATGGCGGTTTTGTAAATAAAATATAATTTAAGGAATGTTGTTTAAAACTTACATATTTCTTTTTATCAAAAAGCCGGCTTGATAAAGACTTTACGTTGGGGAAATATCTAATTTTATGGGCAATTTTACATCTTTTTTAAAATGTAGGATAATCTTCAATTTATGAAAAGACACTTCCTCTCACTTATTAGAGATCGTTTATAAATTTGTGAAAATCTTTCTTCGTAAGAAAGGCTTTTTAAAGATAAATGCAAACTACATAGCCACACACACTGTATAACAATAATAATAATAATAATAATGAAATTTACCGAATTAATAGCATATAAGCATATAACAGAGAAAAAGTTCATGTCAATTCAGTAAAAATCAAATCTTTCCCTGGGCTACCTGCCCAGGACAAATGGATAGGAAAAGTTAAAAGTCCGTTGTAGGGTCATTTTCTACTTGTGTATAATTTAATTGAAAGTGGTAAAGCACAGCTATCGTAAACCATACATCATGAAATAGAAATCTGAACAATATTTCATACAAAATAAATTAATGCCGTAAATCTAAATATTTAACAGTAAATATAAAATAGTGTAAGGATGCAACCGAAAGACAAATATAGGTGAGGGGTAAAATAAGTAAAGGACAAAATATGATGTATTTGATTTTATTTTTATGTAGTGAAATATAATATACACAATATGTTGAATATTGAGATTAAATTTAATTTAATTTTTTTCTTTTTAAGATCAATAAGACGAGTGATGTTATGGAACAATTGTCATTGTATATTCCAAATAAGGATACTTTAAACATAATACAATGATACTTGATAAGACAAATTGTCATCGTATATATCTAAAAGATGAGTGTTGACAATCGTTATTGTTTTATAGCACCTCTGTTGATGCTGAAAATCGGTCAACCTCCAACTCAGCAGTAAAATTTGTATTTGTTGTGGAGGACCTGACTCAACCAGAAGGCAGTGATGGAGTGTGTGGAGAAGGAGGGGAAAGTAGGAAATTTTGGGTCACTTGTCCATCAAGATGGCTGTTGTATTTTGATCAATCGAGGCTCCAGTGGCTTGAATGATCTGCACACAAATAGAAAATAAAGGGTTAGAGGCACCGGTGGTGTTGCCGGCGATAATCCTTCGACGCTCAAGTCAGAGATTAACTACGGAGTGAAAATTTTTGGTCGACTATGGGGAGACGAGATAGATAGAGAGAGAGAGGATTTCGAGAGAGAGAAATTGTTCCCCCACCCTTGATTTGCAGCCAAAGACTATATTTATAGGCGAGTTTGCTTATAGGTGGCCAGATGCATGCAACATGATTGACAGGTGGCGAGATGCATGGAGCTTGGTTGACACCATGCTACATGCAAAGGAGTTGACAATGACACCTGGAGCCATGGAGACACTTGGAGAGAGGCTTCTATAGAATCTAGTGCCTCTAATATTTTATTAAATTTGATTGAACTTGAGAAATAATCATTGAACCTAGGAGGAGCAGTTCTTATTAAATACTTTTTCTGACATTGACGGCTCTGATTTAGTAACTTGTGCCATGCAATATCTTCAAAGGTGAAATTTGAGGTCGTATCCTTCGTCGACCAAACAAGACGCTTGTTATGTAGTTATTTAATCAACCAAAAATTCTCAATAATAGGAGTAATGACGAAGTCCTTGTCGACCAAACCAATAATGAAGGATTCACCATCCCAAGAGTTATGCCGTCATGCAGGATAAAAGACCTAGTTATTTCAATTAAAGTACAAGGAAAAATTGTATGCCTTGGTGATGTGGCTTGAAAAATTAATCTCATTGGTTGTCCTAATTTTTCATCCAACAGCTAGCCCCCCCAAGTTCCAAGTCAAAACATTAGCATTTGGCTTGGGACTTAACTCTTTAAAAGAATACATTAAGCAATACTCCATATGCATTAGTACCACACTCTTGATTGTGTTTTTTTCTTCAAAGTCGATTCAAATACTAACAATTTTTACTATTTGCTTGACAATGCTTACTGTGCCTTTTTGTGTTAACTTCTCTTTAGCAAGGAGACCAAGATTGTAAGTGGATTTGTCATTGTGTTGCTCAATATAGTTGGAGAAGACTTCGTCGACACCTCTGAAACTATAGAGTGCAAGCGATTTAGCTTCACCCTTTGGCTTGTCAACCAAACCCGCGTTAGACCTTCGAATTTCAACACAAAGCTTCCATTAATTGCTGAAGTGACTTTTGGAGGAAAAGATGAGATGGTTGCAAGGCACGAACAAGTAACACAAACATACTATTCTTAAAATCCCTTTAGCCAATCATGATTTAGATGAAGTCTTCATATGTAGAGCTTTCACAAATTCCAACCTAATACCATTAAATGTATGGAGGGCTTGGTATTTCTTTCTTTCCATGAATTGATGACAAAGACTTGTATTTGTCCAGTCCTTCCTCATTCGAGTATGTATTTTACAATTGTTTCTTCCACTTGAAAAGGTTGATGAAGAGGCTAATATCTGTTGTGGAGGCTATGGTGCTCAGCAATATCCAGTGGAATGTGTAGCCTTGATAGACCTGGTGTTATCAATGAAGTTGATGACACTAATAAAGCTGATGGCATTGAGAAAATTAGTGATACTTATGAAGTTGGTGGTACCAATAACACTTGTGGCAGATTTTGGGTTGACAAGGAGATTTGATCTTCTATCATTGTAATGACTCATCTTCTTTCTTTTGACTATTTTCAAAGAAAATGACTTTATGTTGTTGTGCTTGGAGAATTAAACTCATACAATATAGCTTCATCATTTAGTTGAATTTGTTTAGAGTACTCTAATTGCTCTTGTACCTTCATATTCACATCACATCTCTATCTATTCGTAGATAAGAGCTAAGTTGACCAGAGGCTAGGTAAATTGACATACCTTAGATGTTGTGTGCCAATTAATTAAGTTGCTATCTCAAACGGTGATCTTAAATAGAGGGATTTTTGTCGACCAAGCGTACCAACTTAAATCTCTTTTCCAACAATTTATTCACATATTGAATAGTTACACTGTAGGCACCCAATGACGATCCATTATGCTAACATTCTAAGTGGTGATCACATATAATGGCCTTAGTCGATTAGATGCATTACACGGAAAGTCTCATATGGCGAGCTGTTCATATATAACGTAGCTTCACCTTAGATAAATATTACAGTGGTAAAAATATAAGGCAATTATACCTTAGGCATCAGATGCCCTATGATTGCGCCAACATTACAAATGGAGAAATGAACCAATATCTTAGTTGACCCATCATATTGTGCTAAAAATCTTTCCTGGTGAATTTGGGCTACAGTACCTCAGGCGTCAGATTGCCTTTTCTAGTGAATTTGGGTAATAGTATAGCGGGCGCCAGTTACTTTATGTTGTTTAGACATCATGTGCCCATGATTGCTCTAGCACTTTAAATGGAGAAAATAGGTAAAGGTCCTGGTCGACCTAACATATTGTGGTAGAAATTTTTCCTGGTGAATTCGGGTAATAGTACCTCGGACTTCGGACCACCGCTCCTAGTGAATTTGGGTAAGAGTACCTTGGGCGCTAGTTCGCCTTGCCTGGTGAGTTCGAGTAACAGTACCTCGAGCATCGGATCACCGCTCCTGGTGAATTCGGGTAAGAGTACCTCAGGCGCCAGTTCGCATTCCCTGGTGATTTGGGTAATAGTACCTCGAGCGCCAGTTCGCCTTTTAAGTTTAGGCATCACGTGCCCATGATCGCTCTATCACTTTAAATGGAGAAAATAAGTAAAGGTCCTGGTCGACCTAACATGTTGTGCTAGAAATTTTTCATGGCGAATTCGGGTAATAGTACCTCGAGCGCCGGACCGCCGCTCCTCGTGAATTTGGGTAAGAGTACCTTGGGCGTTGGTCCGCCTCACCTAGTGAATTCGGGTAAGAGTACCTCGGACGCCAGTTTGCCTTTTAAGTTTAGGCATCACGTGCCTTTAATTGCACTAGCATTTCAAGTGGAGAAATAAATCAAGGTCCTGGTTGACCTATTATCTTGTGCTAGGCATTGGAGATTTTTATAGAGATCCAAACACACCAAATGGAAAATCATCAACTTTTGAAGGAGATATGTCCATCATAGATGTAATAAGGCATATATGATTCAAGAATTAAAACTTGGTTGGTGTACTTGGTGAAGTGAAAAACAAAGATACATGAACATATTTCATCTTCATTTTTGACAATGTAATAAGACTTATTGAGTTCACAGGGAGGAACCAACCTCTGTTGTCTTTTTTTACGTAGTTCTCGTTGAGGAATACAAACATCAATTCTTTTGTTAACGATCCAGTGGTTGCAACTTATCATCTCTTGGTTTAGACTAAATATTGGAATAACTTCTTCAACTGGTTGATCAGGAATAGCTTCTTCAACTGGTTGACCACCATCATCCCTTTTATTCGGATTTCAGATCAGGAGACTCTCCTCAACTTGCTCTTTCATGGCAATGGCATAACATGATTTTGCCAACTCTTGATCAACTCCCACAACTCCTACCCCTCATTTGGTAGAAAATTTCATTGTCAAGTGGTAGCTGGAGATTACTGCCTTAAAGTTGATTAGAGCTGGTCGACCAAGGATAACATTATAAGCGCTAGGAAGATCTAGCACTCAGAAATTCACAAGGCTAGTTCTCTTATGAAGACCATCTCCTGCTGTTACTGGCAACTAGATTAACTGCAAAACCTTTCAAAGAGGCTTCATTAGGTTGAAGTTGGTCTTTAGAGAATTCCATGCGAGTGAAAGCTTCTAAAAAAAGTATATCTACAGAACTCTAGGTATCTACTAGCACTCATTTTACACCACAATTGGCAATTGTTATTGTTACTACCAAGGCGTCATCATGAGGAAAAAACACACTGTTGGCGTCTTTTTCAATGAAAAGTAATGGAGTATGGGAAAGGCGGGGTCGTTTTACAACCCTTGTTGACACACCAACCTCTAGAGCTTCTGTACAGCCCCAACCTCTCTTGAATGGGCTATTAAAGCACGATGTGAATTTCCTTTGACACCAGGTCCCCCAACAATTGTATCAATGATGGCTGTCTTTTTCTTAATCAACCTAGTATGCTTCCTTTGCTTTGGTTGACCAGGGAGAGATAGAAGAGGAGATAAAATTTCAAAGGCTTAGGATGAGTCAGCAAATTCTTGTCCTTGATTGCATCAAGGATCTCACCACAAGTGGCGTTTCATGGAGTACATTGGAGATATTAGACCTCTGCTGTTTTACTCACCTTGGCAATAGTTTGTGCTTCCCTTAGTCGACTACGACGATCAATTATTGAAGATCTCTAATTGTCATTTTTATTTTTATTTCGTTCTCCAGAATGACTGTCCTCTTTTCGTTGATTGGCTTTTAAGACCTTAAATTCTTCTTCAGCTTGAGCATATGTCTGAGCCTTCTCGTACATAATAGCATATGAAGTTGGCATATTATCTCGTATTGCCCACCATAGCCTAGTCGACCTGATCCCACTAATCATACCATCTAAGGCCATAGGATCATTGAAAGCACCAAGTTTCATCACCTCTGCATGATATCTTTGGACATAACTCATCAAGCTTTCATTTTTCCCTTGTTTTAAAGTTAACAAGTGTGCCTTAGATTTCCTAGGTGCTCTGACCCCAATAAAATGAGAAATGAACTCTTTTGAAAGCTAAGAAAACGAACCTATAGACTCCGGCTTTAGAGATCTATACCATTATCGGGCTGGTCCAGTCAAGGTGAGAGGAAAGACTCTGCACATAGTATCCTCAGAAATATGTCGAAGTGCCATGTTCTCTCTTAAAAACTTCACATGCTTTACTGGGTCGACCAACCTATTGTACATGTCCATTTGGGGCATGGAGAATTTCCTTGGTAGTATGGAAGTCACAATTGCAGGAGTAAAAGGGGATTCTAATTCCCCCATGATTTCTTCCATTGAATTTCTTTCTCTATGTGCCTCTTTCAAGGTGCGCAACTCTTCGTGCATCAGCCTTAACTCCTCTTGGGTTTTATCCACTTTTTGCTCCTCATGCCGCCTTTTACTTTTACGATGCAAATCCAAGGAATGTCGAAGGTCTTCACCATCCAAATCATCCTTGGTTCTTGTTTTTGAACTACCGGAGCGCGGCTATGGTCAAGATGAGATTGATTTCCTAATGTTGTACTGGTGCATCAACCAGAATCATACGGTCCTTTTTTTCCATGACTATGGTGCTTACTCGCACTCGTTCCACCAGCCAATGCTCCATGCAGTTGACCAGACGCACCTGAATCATTTACCAAGACCTTATCACCATCAACATGTAGAGCATTCTTCGCTTGTGCAGCAAGAGCTTGTATTTGGATTTGCATTTGAACACTTTGTTGGTTCATAAGCCTCAATTATTCTTGAATAGCCATTGCATCTTGTTGTCGTGACCTTTTTCCTTTCTTTGCTCCTGACCCCTCTTGGTCACTATGGAGATCCTCAATGAGGACATTCCTTTCTCGTGGGTTATTCATGGCGATATAGATGGCTTTTTGTCAGAGTTCCCATAGACGGCGCCAATTGTTGATACTAAAATCGGTTGACCTCCAGCTCAGTAGTAAAATTTGTATTTGTTGTGGAGGACTTGACTTAGCTAGAAGGCAGTGATAGAGTGTGTGGAGAAGGAGGGGAAAGTAAGAAATTTTGGGTCACGTGTCCGTCAAGATGGTTGTTGTATTTTGATCAACCGATGCTCCAATAGCTTGAATGATCTGCACACAAATAGCAAATAAAGGTCAGAGGCACTGGTGGTGTTATCGACGATAATCCTCCGACGCTCAAGTCAGAGATTAACTATGGAGTGAAAATTTTTGGTCGACCAGGGGGAGATGAGATAGAGAGACAGGGAGAGGATTTTGAGAGAGAGAAATTGTTCCCCCACCCTTGATTTGTAGCCAAAGACTATATTTATAGGAGAGTTTGCTTACAGGTGGCCAGATGCATGCAGCATGGTTGACAGGTGGCGAGATACATGGAGCTTGGTTGGCACAATGCTGCATGCAAGGGAGTTGACAGTGACACCTGAAGCCATGGAGACACCTGGAGAGAGGCTTCTATAGAATCTAGTGCTTCTAATATTTTATTACATTTTATTGAACTTAGGAAATAATCATTGAACCCAGGAGGAGCAGTTCTTATTAAATACATTTTCTGACATTGACGGCTCTGATTTAGTAACTTGTGCCATGCAATATCTTCGAAAGTGAAATTAGAGGTCGTATCCTTCGTTGACCAAACAAGACGCTTGTTAGGTAGTTATCTGGTCAATCAGAAATTCTCAATAATAGGAGTAATGATGAAGTCCTTGTCGACCAAACCAATAATGAAGGATCCATCATCCCAAGAGTTATGCCGCCATGCAGGATAAAAGACCCAGAACGTTATTCCAATTAAAGTACAAGGAAAAATTTTATACGTTGGTGATGTGGCTTGAAAAATTGATCTCATTGGTTGTCCTAATTTTTTATTCAACAGCCTCAACAATGATAGACGCATAGATAAGGGTTTAAAACCGTCATTGTTGTTCCTTTTCAGTATAATTTTATTTAGATTAAAAGGCCTATTCTTTAGTAGGTGGTTTAGTGAGTTTGTTGTTGACTTCGTTAGTGTTAGTAGTCCTATTTTATCGCTCATGTTAGTAGTGGTCCTATTTTCTTGTAATGTTGTTTAATGTTTTGCCTACACAAAGACTGTGTCAAATAATATAACGATTGGAATATTTCTCAAATTTCCATTGCAGAGTACTTTATATTTAATATATGGGGTATTTTCCATCTTGTATTTATATTCTGTTTAGTAGCAATGGCAATGGGGCAGGGCGGGGCGGGGGTAGGGAGGCCATCCCCATTCCCCACCCCATTGTTAAAATCATCCCCCATTACCCATGTCTTTTTTGGGTGCGGTGGGGATGGAGAATCATCATGTGGGGAATGCTCTCCCCAGCCCCATCCTATTCCCCATTCAAAGATATTAGTTTTATTTAGAAAACTTCACATAAACATTAGTTAACATATAATAATAAATAATCTCTAACAAGAAAAAAATTATCAGTAACGTTATTATAGCAATACCAAAATTGTAATCTAGTTTTTGTAACCAAGTCTCGTACTTAAAAGGAATGAATAAAGAAAGTAAAATAAGTCATAACCAATAAAAGAAATACAAAAATGACATCTTACAATTATGTTCTACAGCAATGTAGCATCATCTCTTTGCTTTTTTCTCAAGATCCTCAATAGATTCATTCCTATAACATTAAAAAAAATCGTTACTTTCAATTTATAATCATGAATTAAACGGTCCATGTTCTTTAACAAAACTGCACAAGGAACATATTTGGAAGATACGGAATAACGAATACATCGCATATTAATGAACTTAAGATAAAAAATAATATATAAAAATGAAATTTAACAAATAATTAACTATCATGTCTCATACCATTAATTTCAGTCCATAACCAATCTTGAGCACACATCAAATCTTCTAATGTCTTTGGATGTAATCTACTACGATGTGGACTCATAAATCTCCCACTAGTACTAAAAGCAGATTCAGATGCAATTGTAGAAACAGGTAGAGCCAAATTATCTCTAACAATATCATGTAAAGTATGATATTTAGTCCCATTTACCTTCCACCAAGCCAATATATCAAAGTTCTGAGATCTAGGCAAGACAGACTCTTCCAAATAAAGATCCAACTCTGACTTGATATGCTCATTACTAGTGGTATTAGAAACAAAAAAGTCAAACGATACCAAAGAATCTTCCATTCCTATATCCATCTGAACAACCTCCAATTGAGAAGAAGGAACACTTGAAGATTGATCAACTTCTCCATTGGATTTAGCCTTCAATTGATATTCTTTCACTAAATTCACTATAAGAAAAAGGACCTTATGTGTCGGTCAATAAATGACACATATGTACATACGTGTCGGTTTTTGTGCAACTAAAAACATCGTGACACATATTCCTAAATGTGTCGTTTGGACAAACCGACACAAACCTTCATGTCAGTCACCAACACAACATATTTATGGATTAAAAATTAGTAATACATGTCAATTTTCTCGTGATACATGTCATCTTAGAGCCGACATGCAATTTTGTGTTTGTTAGAAGCTGACATGTGATGGAATGAGCTGACATGTCAGTTGTAATGTACATGTCAGTTTTTGGCCGACACTAAATTAAAGCTAGATTAAAAACATATACATTGTTGGTAATAACACAAATTCATAAGACAATAAATAAGCAAACAAATATACCAAATATACACAAAATGTAATAACTTAAGAATAATTACGATAAAAACTTAGAAACACAAATATTGCAACTCTGCAATACCCTCAAATAAGCAATAAACACGAATGCCGCAACAACTACTATAACACAAATAAGCAATCAATTTTTATATACAACTCAGCCAAAACTCCAAATCCACACAAAAACCTTAAGCAACTCAAAACTTTCATTGTTAATACATGTAAGTGAGTTGAACCAATAGCATTGTGAACCTTGATTGAATGCATCTAGATGTTTAAAAACCTTGACATTATGAAATCTAATTCTTTAAAAGATTAGATGAAATTAGACACAATAACATGGATCAGTTGATACAATACTTGCATAACATACTACACTGCATAAGTTCTTGTTATACTTGACCTCTGACTTGATGCTAACAATGCAATTGCAAAAAGTTTTAAACTCCAATTGCCAATAAATATAAACTAGCTAGTATCATGAAAAACAATTTCATATACTACCTCAAGAAAATGTAAAATGAAAATGATGTATCTAATAGAAACAAATACCAATATCATAATAATGATTGAAAAACTTTTAGGAATGAGATGTAAGATCATATACTTTAAGTAAAAAGAAGGCTTTGTTTAAATCAAAGTTCTTACAACTATTTTGATCTTTTCGATTCAAATTTAAGGAACTACAAGTTGCACCACTCACAAAAATAACAATGCATTAATGAGGAAGGCCACTGCCATAGCAAAGCCACTTTCAATCATATAAAAATTGTAAGCTTCTTGTAAATAAAAATTGCATCAAAAACTTTTCATTAGTAGATTAAATTAGCACCCTAACCATAGAAGTTTAAGTTACAAAAATATTTTCTTTTTAAGTTTAACTTTCTTTAACTAAGCCTTGCAAGAGATATTATATAATTCAACAATTTGATTACTACCATGCTAACTTTCATGCAGTTGCTAAGAGATGGATCCCAATTTTAAGCTCTTTATGACTAGACTCAGAGGCAAAGGCAAAGGCATCATATATTACAAATGCCTAAGTCTTATAACCAACTTGTCACTAGCCTGAAAGAGTGAAAGAAAATCTGTGATTAACATAAACTAGCATGGCGATATGTATAATATAAAACACTAAATAATACCTTCGTTGTTCCAATAGAGATTTGTGCAAGTAAATAGGCTTGTCAATGTCTTCATACTGAAGATAAAGAAAACACAAAAAATAAATGATAAATGTTATCAAATATTAAATGAATAATTGATAGACTTGAAAGTACACAGTGAAAATGCCACATAGTGAGAAAGGAATAGAAGAATGAAAAAATTAAATGTATGGAGAGTTAGGTGCTGGATTTATCATGATGAAGAAAAGCCCTTACCAAATAAAATAGTAGTATATATGAGTCACTGAATTAATTAAAATGCTAACTAATTAAAATATAAGTAACATAGTGATAAGCTAGCATGTGAACTTGTCCTCTTGCCAGATTTGACTTTCTCAAGTGCTTCAAATAGAGACTTCTAGCATGTGCTTCCTCCTTAAACCATTGGATACAAATTAGAGTAAGTTAGGAAAAAAAATTACATAATCTTTGGAAATGAAATTTAAATTAGCAATCATGACCAAATATTCCTGGTTAAGATAACAGTAGATTCATTCATAGTCAAACAAAAAGTAACAATTAATTATACTTCTTTGCCTACATGACAAAATTTAATGGATAAAATATGATTAACTAACTCTATTATTTATTATAATTAGAATGTAGGAATTCTATTTGAATAGTATGATTAATTTATCGTAATTGGTGTTTTTAATATAAGAAGTTAGCAAGTTCAAGACTAAAAAATTCTCCTTGCTTTTTGTTAAAAAAAAAAAGAGAAAAGAAAAAGGAAGAAGTATGAGCATTAAAAATGGTAGAAAACAACTTCATTTTTCTAAAATAAAAAAAGCTATAATTTTTGAAGCCAAAGAAAATCTATTTACCAATCAATTAAATGTAATGAATTATATATAAATAATGGAACATTTAATGTAGAAGAATAATCAGTATTTATATATTAAAGATAAGCTATAATAATTATCATATATAAATAAAATAAAAGGAGGAAGCATGATGAGTAGTTTTACATCATTTGATAGTTGAGAACCACAAATATATATATTTTTTAACGTAGCCTGTGCAACAGCAAACTCCTTCTCCAAATTTGAGATTGTTTTATCATTTTTTTTCCTCTTCAAAGAGAAAGGTAGGAAGTAGTATTTATATTTTACTATTCCGAAGTTCAAACAGAGACATAATCCATCAGCTTAAAAAATAATAAATATAAAAATGATGTGTTGGTCAGTTCGGTGCATAAAAATTGCAAGGCTACTTTCAGTTGAATAGAAAATAGTTGCAAGAAATTTCTTACTATGGTTTTCTTGTACTCACCAGTGCATTCAAAGGCCATATGCAACCACTGCACCACCCACGCCGTGCACACCAAACGGTTCTTTATACTTCTTACTTATTATTAATTATTTTTTCTCTTTAATAGTAGGCAACTTTTTTCTACCTATATTTCCACTTATTTGGCTTTTCTCTTTTTTATTATTTTATTGTTTAATTGAACCATTATTTTAATCAGCCATTATCCTACTAAATTATTCTTAAGTGTTAATTAGATTTTGTTTATGTAATAATTAGCATATAAAAAGGGTAGCTTTAATATTTATATTAATTTAATTTGTTTACACTAGTAGTTATAAATGTGAATAATAAAATTTCGACCTCTTATTCTAGAAATCTTTTCATACAACATATACACTTCAAAGAAATAATTATAATAAAGTGTTTATACTAAGCAAAAGTAGTAAGATACTGATCAACAATTATCAACTAATTAAAAGGCATTGAAAGGATGCGTCTTACATATCGTTAACCAAGTAATTTCAATAGCATCCAGACACTACCCTGCATACGTAAAACATAAAAACAAAGCACTTAGAAAGCAAAGTGCAGAGAAGCATGAACAAGACAAAGAGCAGTGAGAAGTTTGTGCATGTGGACATTAATTACCTATAATGCAATCTTTTCTCATCAATTTAAAACAAAGCAGCCAAACTCTGTGTATTGTATATCACCCATACAAGCTCTTTTCCCCAAACAAAGTAGCCAATTAAGCCGTTTGTTTACGGATCAACCTACAGTGCGTCAGGCGCACTACATGCACCCGTAGCTGTAGCTTTGGTGCGCTACTTGTCTGCCAAATGGCAGCATTCAGTGACATTTCACTTGCTTCAGCAGGTAGCCTTCCACCGGTACTGTTTACACAGTGCCACCACAGTAACATGCTCAACTATTTCTCACTTTTTATAAAATATTGTTTAATTATTTCTATTCATTAAAATTACAAATAAATGGCATTAATTATTTATATTCATTAAACTTGCAAACAAAAATGGCAGAAACAATTATGCAGCGACACAAAAAAATACATTTCACTACATTATTCATTCTCTAATATATGAAGTGAGTAATTTATAGTAATAATTTCAAAAAATTCACCAATTTTTTGAACATACTAAAAATAATAAAAAAATAGATACATTAACTAAATTATTTAATTTCGGCTAGTTAGATAAGATATTAAAAGAAATTTAAATTTAATTTAAAAACTTTTATACATTATATTTTAGTTTAATGATTAAAGCTGATTACATATAATTTTAATTTTTTAGTTACACGTGCAATTCCATTCCTATTTTATATAAATATATAATTAGCCTACAAAGATGGGAAAAATTCAAAAAAAAATATTGAAAATATTTAAATGATTAATTTAGGGTGTTAGCACATTTTTTTTAATTATTGACATGTTAAAATTTTTGTCAAGAGGGTCGCGAATGACCACACTTTTTTAGGATAACTCCATTTCTACTTTTATGCCCCATGAATACATTATCATCCTTTTGTACACATCAAATATGGGTTGGGAGCGATAAAAAGTATGTTAATATGCTCAAAACGCTAAAATCCCGATGGTTTCTATCTTGTATATGTATCGTGAACACCTGTTTTACCACTCGAGATCGCGTTTTATTCAAGTTGAGATCAACAATATAATTAGTTGGGAATGACTCCAGTTTCCCTCCCCCAAACCACCGCCATGCCATCATCCTCTCATACGAATCCTTCGCGAGTTGAAGCGCAAAAATAAGTGTCTATTTTCGATCGATACACCAAATTTTGTACAAGTCCAAACTCGTAAATGTCTCGAGAGCATCTCTTTTACCACTCAGGATCGTGCTTTATGCAAGTCGGGAACAACAATACAATTTGTCGGGAATGACTCCAATTCCCCTCCCTCGATCCACCGCCATCTCGTTGTCCTCTCATACGAATCCTTTGTGAGTGGAAGCGCAAAAGAATATGTCCGTTTTCAATTGATACACCAAATTTCGCGTGGATCCAAACTTGTGTATGTCTCGAGAGTGCCTCTTTACTACTCGGGTTCGCACTTTATTCAAGTTGGAAACAACAATATAATTTGTGGAGAATGACTCCGATCCCTCTGCCTCGACTCACCGCCATGTCATCATCCTCTCATATGATTCCTTCACTAGTCAAAGCGCAAAAATACGCATCCGTTTTCGACCGATATGCTAAATTGCACATAGTTCGTAACTCGTATATGTCTCAGGAATGCCTCTTTTACTACTCAGGATTGCACTTTATATGAGTCGAGAGCAACAATATATTTAGTCATCACGAAAGTTCGTTTTACCACTCAAGATCACGCTTTATATGAGTCGCTAACAACAATACCGTTTGTTAGGAATGCCCCTCTTAGCACTTGGGATTGTGCTTTATAGGAGTCAGGAATAACAATACAATTTGTCCCGAACGGCCATTTTACCACTAGGGATCGCGTTTTATACGGGTCGAAAACAACAACATATTTAGTCAGGAATGCGTCTTTTATTACTCGAGATCGCGCTTTATATGAGTCGGAAACAATAATACCCTTTGTCAGGAACGCCCATTTTACCATTCAGGATCATGCTTTATACGAATCAGGAACAATAATACATTTAGTCGGGATCGCACTTTATACGAGTCAAGAACAAGAATATATTTAGTCGGGACCGGCCTTTTTGCCACTCGAGATCGCGCTTTATAAGAGTTAGGAATAATAATGCAAATTAGTAGGGATTGCGATTAATATGAGTTGGGAATAACAACACATTTAATCGGTAATGTCCTTTTTACCACCCAGGATCGTGCTTTATATGAGTCGAGAACAACAATACATTTAGTTGAGATTATGCTTTATACGAGTCAGGAATAACATTACATTTTACCGGGAATGCCCTTTTTAGCTTTTGAGATCATGCTTTATATGCGTCGAGACAACAATGCATTTGGTCGGGATTGCCCCTTTTAGCATTTCATATCGCGTTTCATACAAGTCGAACAATATATTTATTCAGAAACCATAATACTTTTAGTAGAGATCGTACTTTATACGAGTCATATAAAGAATAATTAGTCAGGAATGACGATAACTTCCCCTCATCTGACTCAACGCCACGTCGTCATCCTCTCATACGATTCCTTCGTCAGTAGAAATACAAAAAGACGTATTTTTTTTGAGCAAAACAACAAATTTAGCGTAGTTTCCAACTTTTATATATCTCGGGAATGCCTCATTACCACTCGAGATCACGCTTTATGTAGTTGGGAACAACGATACAATTAGTAGAGAACGTCTCCGATTTTCCTCCTTCCTCTCATATGAATCCTTTGTGAGTCGAAGCACACTAAGCCTATGAGTTTATCGGGAGCTCGCTTGGGCAAAGTCCGGATCGCATTTTATAGGAGTTGGGAACAATAATACAATTAGTTGGGAACACCCATTTTACCAGTCGGGATTGCTCTTTATATGAGTTGAGAACAATAATACCATTTGTTGAGAACACCCTTTTAAACAGTCGGGATAACGCTTTATACGAGTCGGAAATAATAATACATTTAGTTAGGAATGCCCTTTGACCACTTAGGATCGGCCTTTATAGGAGTTGGGAACAACAATCCCATTTGGCGGGAATGCTTTTTTATCACTCAGGATTGCTTTTCATAAAAGTCGAGAACAACAATATATTTAGTAGGGAATGCCCCTTTTACCACTTGCGATTGTGCTTTATAGGAGTCGTGAACCACAATATCATTTGTTGGGATGCCTTTTTTACCCCTCGAGATCGTGCTTTACACGAGTCAGGAGCAACAATATATTTAGTAGGGGACGCCACTTTTACCACTGGAGATCGCGCTTTATAGGAGTCGAGAACAACAATACCATTTGTCGAGAATGGCTCTTTTACCACTCAAGATCGCACTTTAGAGGATTCGAGAACGACAATACACTTACTCGGGAATGACTCCAATTTCCCTCCCTGACTCACCGCCACGCTGTCATCCTCTCGTGCGATTCCCCTACGAGTGAAAGCGCAAAAATAAGTGTCTGTTTTCAATAAATACGCCAAATTTCACATAGTTTCCAGCTTGTATATGTCTAGCGAATGGTCTTTCGTCACTCGGGATAGTGCCTTATAGGAGTCAGGAACAACAAGACAATTAGTTTGGAACAACTCCGATTTCCCTCCCCCAACCCACTGCCACGCCTTCTTCCTCTCATACTAGTCCACCTCTCATACGAATCCTCCAGGAGTGGAAGCACAAAAATACGTGTCAGTTGTCAAAGTTGGGAACTCACTTTATCGTAGTGGGGAACGAGCTTTCATTTTGTTGGGAATAATCCGATTCCGCTACAAACCATACACAGTTGCCATCATCCTTCCGACGACATCCTCCATGCTTGAAATTGGAAAGAAACGTGTCATGAATGCCCCCAAAACCCTAAAATACGCAAAGTTTTCGACTCAAACTTGACTATGTATATTTCCTCCAGGAACAGCTTTGGCGAAGTTGGGATTTTGCTTTGTCGGAGTCAAGAATGAGCATACATTTTGCCGATAAAACCCAAATTGTATCGCGGCGCCCCACGCGCATGTAATCATCCTCTGAACGGAACCTTCTATAGTTGTAAACGGTAAATAACATGTCATGAATAACCCCAAAACCCCAATTTAAGCAAGTTTTTCACCTCAATCCCTGCAGTGTAAATTTCACTCGGGAACAATCCGTCGGGGAGCTGGGATGTTACTTTGAGTAATTCATGAACAACTATATGTTTTGCTGGGAACACTTTGATTCCACCACGTCACCCCACGCGCGCAGTATCATCCTTGCAAAGGCATTCTCCGCACTTAAAAATGGCAAATAACGTGTCATTAATAAGCTCGAAACGCCATTTGACGCACATATCTGAACTTTTATATGTCTCGAGAGTGCCTCTTTTATCAATTGAGATCGTGCTTTATGCAAGTAGAGACTAATAATACAATTAGTCTAGAGCGACTCCAGTTTCCCTCCTCAGACCCATCGCCACACTGTCACTCTCTTGCATAAATGCTCCATGAGCGGATGCGCAAAAATTTGTGTCTGTTTTCGATTTCATGAACCAACCATAATCTTTCTAACCTTTTTTTATAAATTATTTGTAAGATAATAGACAAAATCAAATTTGTATTTTTTAATATTCATATTAAGTTAACCACCATATTTTATAATTACAAATATATTTTTAATTGCATTTGTTTTAATATATACAAACTCACATTAATATAATAAAAAATGAATAACGAATTAAAATTCCCTTTTAATATTATCATAACCTATCATGTTGAAAGATGGGGACTATATTAAAAAAAACTTGGTTTTACCCATATTCTTGGCATTCTCAAATATCATTAAAAATTATTGTTGAGCTTGATCCTCACAATACTTATACGATAGGTTATATATATGAATTCAAATTTTTGTAAAAATTATAGACATCACAAACATTGATTAAGTTCAAATTTAGTATACGCTTGAACTGAAATGTTATTTTAAATTGTAGACATCACAAATTCATAAATATCCCAACCTCGTAAGTAGCATCCCGACATCTTAATCCATTGTATGAACGGTCTCATATGTGCTTGTTGATAGGTTAACAAAGGTAAAAATGTAGTTTGACAACGGCGTTATATGCAAGTATTTGTCGTTAAGTGGTCCAAAGTAGTAATGAATATCATTCTTGTCTATGGCATATTGTGTCGAGAATGGCCTTTTGCCAAGTTGAGAAACTACGCTAATGGAGTCGGGATCGCATGTGGTTTGTTATGGAAACCCTCACATCTTAATGCAAGCCGTAGATGCACTTGGGGCCCACTGTCATTGTCATCTATTTAGTAATAATATTAAGTTTTCCAGGGGGTGTTTGTTGAAATCTCCAATCATGTTGGGGTATTTATGAATAAATGACAATCTGCTACTTCGAAACCCAACCCATCAACCGAAGCCCATCCCATTAGTTTGTCAAGGGGCTTATATTGGGTGATGGGTTCAAAGGCAAACCTGTTAATAAAGAGAGACTATAACCAGATATGCAGGTCCCATTTGACGATGCCGTTCTCGTTTGCGTTGGTCGCTAGGCGGCTTGATTTTGTAGACTTCAGCTTCAGTCGTACTCGTCACATTTTAGTATCCAAGTTTCTGCTTTTGCTCCCAGAACAGGTATGCGTTCATTGTTAAGTCAATGTCATTCCATACCATAGATCCACCCATTCGCACAAGGGAACTGACCTTGTGTATACATGACAACCTGGTCTGTAAGTAGGATCCTGTCGCGCCAAGGCAACCGTGTCGTAAAAGTAAACCCACGACAACAGCGGATGTGTGCTTGCATCGTAGCATTAACCCTAACCTCCCCTGTAAAGCTAAACAGTCTCCAAAAGTTTCTAATTTGAGGTTCGATCATGCCTAAACCCCCATGGCCATTTTTGTCCTTTGCGTAGTGGAGTAATTTCTCCTCAATTTTCCTTACACAGGGACAAAGGTGTAGAAGTTGGCAAGCAGCGAGGTGGGAGGAAGAAATTGGCGACCGAGGTAAAAAGCCTTTAATTTTTTGTCGACATATCCGTGACTTCACCAGTGGCTTATGTGTGGCGATAGGTTATTTTCATTATTCTATCTTTAACTTTTTGTCGGCAATGGGTATTTGGGCAATTTGACTCCTTCAATATACTATACGAAAGGAATCCACAAAATTGTCATTCAGTGCTAGGAAAAACGAAAAAATAGTAGAGATAGCATCATCTACCAACTTGGTTGCTAAATATTGTTATACAAGTATATATTATTTACTTCTTTTTTGGATTGATCCTCTGGACATGCAAGTGTTCAATTTAATAATTGATACACAGTTTTATGTAATTAAACATTATAGATATGATTATTATGTCACGTCAGACAATAGCCAAAAAATTTGGGTTTTCATTATTCACTAAATATAACTAGTTACTTATTTTGCGTTTGTTTACATTTTCGCCTCTCCATAGTAGTTACACTATGATCCGGTGTGGGCTTACTGAGATTCACGCGGATGGGTTCTACTCCCATAAGTTATTGATTGAAATCAATTATTGGACGTATGCAAAAATTGTTGAGGTCATTGCCAAGTTGATATAAACGAGCAAAATCTTAAACAAGGTTGTGCTTTTGGTTGTACACTTATTTCAGAGGTTCCACTAGGATTGCTTTATGTGGAACGTGGTTCAAATGTTCATGTTCTGTAGTAGGCTTGCGTCTTTGATTGATGTGCTTCAACGTTAGATGAAAGATACCCATTGAGCACGACTATGAGAAAGGGAGACGACAACACTGTTCTTTCATTTTTAGATGTTGTGGCCATGATTGATTACCATTTTGACAGTCACATAAGTTTGCAACGAATTATTTTAGTCATGAGCTTATGTCTCTTTGGATATGGGTATACATTAGCCGAAATAATTTCTCCATCCAAAAAGTTTACCAGATTGAATATTTATGTTTTGCGCCTGTTATTAGTAGAGGCTGTAATATTATTTCAACCTCTACTCTTGCAATTAAAGGGTTAATTTGTTCTTACAAATAGCTCTTCGATTTTTCACACTTTGACACTGTACATATCTTGAGACGATGCTCCTATCAGGCATTGTCAATTACAAAATGTATTAGGTTTATTATTTTTAGAGAAATAAATGTAGTGATTGAAATTTTCATGCATGCATGGTTGTCCCGAATCCTTCAAGCAAACATGGTCTTCGACCTTCTGTTAATGGAACTTAATGTAGTGATTGAAATTTTCATGCATTCATGGTTGTCCCGAATCCCTCAAGCAAACATGGTCTTCGACCTTCTGTTAATGGTTGTTTTTCATTATCGCTTGTTTGGTATAATATAGTTTTGCATTAATGGTCACTTCCTTGTGAGGTTATAAATAACACATAAATTCTACTTTGTTTTGCATATTAAACATTATCTAAGCTCAGTAACTGATTTCCAATCGTTCTTCTAGAATTTTAGAGGCAGTTGCTCTTCTTCACAAGATGCGTACATGAATCCGCAGTCTAGGTGTACCTAGTTATATTTTGATGATGTTCAGCTTTCATCTGAAACTGAATCTACAAACTCTTGCCCAAATGCTGCTACAACATTTGAATCGTGATGCAGCCCAGTTCGCTTTGAGTGTCTAATAGGGAGGCTGTCTTCTGCACAAAGGGTAGCTATTGAGGACATTAGGTTCAGTTCACTATTGTTTGTTAGGTAGGGTAAAATCCGGTGACAACTCTGTGCTTGGCTGATGCATCGATGGGATCCCGCTACTTGTCGTCTACACATCCATGGTCAAACCTTCACGTTATCCCCCATGTCCTTCAGTCAGATCATGGGTATTAACGATGGTGGCATCCTTGTTCGTTTAAGGGGCGATGATGGAGATATCAGTCAGTTAAAGCAAACTTTCTGTCGTGGTAATCGAGGATGTAAGATCACTTTCGTTGAGGAAATGGTCCAAGTATCAACTGTAGACAGCATGAAGTTTCGAGTTGCCTTTGTTCTGATAGCTTTCTCTACATTGCTCACTCTTACTTCATCTAAGGAGATTAACCCTGCTTTGCTACATTCATTGTGTAGTTTATCCCTTATTAAGAGGCGCAACTGGGCATCCTATTGCTTTGATGTTCTTATAGAAGATGTGCAGACTTTCAAGCAACGACCGTCATCAGAGATAGCCGGATGTCTCCTATTCCTGGAAGTAATATCCCCCGACACTATTGATTAATGTTAATGTTATGGCAATGGAAAAAATTATGTTTACTTTAGTGTCACTTGTTGATATCGGATCTTCAAGATATGACTCTGATAACAATCTGATGCCGGATCTTCGAGATATGGCTCTGATACCAAATCTGATACCAGGCTGCTGGATTATAATAGATGAGGATAGGATCTTCAAGCTGATTATCGACTCAACCAATGGCTGAAACAAATAGAATGGAACCTACCAAACACTCTTCGAAAGGGATAACAAGCTCACCACCAGGATAAACACCAATGGGATACAGAAAATTCACCACCCAAGGATGTAAACCAAGGATACAGGGCTCAAACTAACTCACCACTTTATGGAATCCACCAAGAGATACAGAGTTAAGGAGAAATCAGTATAAACACTGAAATTTCACTCAAATTCGAATTCCAAACTTCACTCCTTGAATACACAACTTTAGAACTTAAATAACTTGGAACAACCCTCCAAGCATAGGTAAAAGACAATAATTAAATGATTTCAACAATTACAGCTCAACTACTACATTGACAACTCATTTTAACTAAGACTCATAAGTAAACTCATTAGGTAATAAAAGCACAACCAACTAAGCTAGAAATTCAAATTCCAACCAACTAAGCTAGAAAATTCAAATTCTAATGTGGACTTTAATGCAGCATTCATTATGAACCAGCTGTGAAGAGATAGTCATAAATTCCTGCAGACAACTCCAAATGACACATTGACAAATGTGTTAGAAAGCTGACTTCAAGATCTTTTATAGCCATAAATCTTGACATTTAATTCTCTGCATAGCAATATCAATTCTTTTACGAAATTACCCCTCATTTTGGTTCATGTGCACTCTTGACCATTGTAATAATTTGCATCCCTTGATGATCTATCATGAATCCCATGGATTGTAACACTCCTGTGTCAAGCTCCCCTGGTTGAGAAAGACTCGACCTCGAGTCTTGGTTGTTGTTTTCACCAAGATAAGGACTAAGGTCAAAGACATTGAATGTGTTAGAAACACCGTAATGCTCAGGTAGCTCAACTTTGTAAGCATTCTCTCCAATGCGTTGTAAGACTTTGAATGGTCCATTAGCTCTAGGCTTCAACTTGGCATATTTGCCTGGAGGAAATCTTTCCTTTCTAAGGTGTATCCACACTAGATCTCCTTCTTTGAACTCAGCATACTTCCGATGTTTGTTTGCTATAGCTTTATACTTCTCATTTTGCTTCAAAATCTTCTCTCGAGCTTGTTCATGCAGCTTCTTGATGTTCTTAGCCCTCTCCTCTGCATCACTGCTAAATTGAGTTTTGGAAGGAATAGGAGCTAAATCCAAAGGACTTATTGGATTCTTGCCATAAATAACCTCAAAAGGACTATGACCAGTGGTTTGACTTGATGATCTGTTGTAAGCAAACTCAACTTGGGGTAAAACAAGATCCCATTGCCGTAAATTCTTACCAACATAACTCCTCAGAAGATTTCCGAAGCTTCTATTGATAACTTCAGTTTGTCCATCTGTTTGAGGATGATGAGATGAACTAAAGGTAAGTGTAGTCCCCAGCTTTTTCCAAAGCGTATGCCAAAAATGAGATAACAACTTTGGATCACGATCTGAGACTATGGCCTTAGGAATGCCATGTAATTTCACAATCTCCTTGAAGTACAAATCGGCCACATGAGTCGCATCATTTATCTTGTTACAGGGGATAAAATGAGCCATTTTAGAGCCATTTTAGAAAATCGGTCAACCACCACCATGATTGAATCTTTGTTTCGCTGTGTTCTAGGCAATCCCACCACAAAATCCAAGCTAACATCTTCCCATGGATCATTAGGAATAGGTAATGGAGTGTACAAACCAGTGTTCTGCCCATGACTTTTTGCCACATGACAAATTGTACACCTCTTCACGTGCTTCATCACATCCCTTTCCATCTTCGGCCAATAGAAGTTTTCCTTCACAATAGCAATAGTTTTGTCTCTCCCAAAATGATCGCCAATGCCACTGCCATGTGCTTCATTAATGATTAATTCTCTCAAGGAACATTGAGGAATACACAATTGGTTTGCCTTGAGTAGATAACCATCTTGCAAAATAAATTGGTTAGATGAAAACTCATTACAGTTACTCCATATTTTTCCAAAATCTGGATCATCCTTGTAAAGCTCTTTTAAAACCTCAAACCCAACAACATTCACTTGCATAGAGGTCAGCAAAGAATGTCTTCGGCTTAAGGCATCAGCCACCACATTTTGAACTTCAGATCTGTGCTTGATGGTAAAGTTGAAAGCTTGAAGAAACTCTACCCATCTGGCATGTCGAACATTAAGCTTCTGTTGGCTGTTGATGAACTTCAAAGCTTCATGGTCAGAATATAGAACGAATGGTTTTGGCAAGAGATACTGACTCCAATGCTTCAAAGCTCGATAAATAGCATACAACTCTTTGTCATAAGTTGAGTACTTTTTGCGAGATGCATTCAATTTTTCACTAAAGAAAGCAATTGATTTGCCTTCTTGGCTAATAACAGCACCTGGAATAAGATCAATACAATGCTGTATGTTTCTCATTGGAGGAAGGTCTGGTGGTATCTCATTTGATATAAAATCATGGTATTCTTCAGGAAGATATTTCATCTCCTGAGGTGGTTCATTACTAACTTTATTTTCTTCTAACAACAAGAACACATAAATTTCACTTCCCTTCTCCAACTCTCTTCTATATGCTGTTTGGGTAAGCAAAGCATTTTCCTCCCCTTTAGTAGGTTTAGGAACACCTTCTAACTTTGAAGGACCTAAAATAACTTTGACCCCATCTTTAAAGAATGTATAAGTATTCCCATAGCTATCATGCATTACTCTCCTATCATCTGCCATGGTCTACCAAGAAGTAAATGACAAGCATCCATAGGAACAACATCACACCATATTTCATCTTAATACCTTTTCCCAATAGAAAATGAAACAAGGCAGCGTTTGTTTACCTTGATCTCGTTATCTTTTTGAAGCCATGAAATCTTGTAAGGTTGATGATGCTTCTCTGTCTGAAGGCCAAGTTTATCAATCAGCTCTGTAGACAGCACATTTTCAAAGCTGCAACCATCAATAATAAAGTTGCACACCTTGCCATGAGAAGAACATCTAGTATGGAAGATATTTCTGCGAAGCCAATCATCTTCTCGTTCTTGCGCATTACTCAAACTCCTTTGAATAATAAAGAGAGAATCACCTCGATTTACATAAGTGACTTCCTCTTTATCAACAAAGTCTGGACTACTAAAATTGATCAAGGCATCTATCTCGATCTCTTCATCACTTTCGTAAAAGTCATCAAATATTGGTGGTTTTCCATGATCCTCAAAGAAGTCATGGTCTACTTCATTATTCTCCACCGATTCATCTTTATTAGCAGCATCATTATCATCATTATTGCCCAAAGGACTTTGATCTTCTACTTCTCCATGCATTCCACCTGCGAATTCTTTATTTTCCAGAATTACTAAATGTTGCTGGAGTTGTTGGAGCTGCCGCATAAGATTTTCAATGATCAAATTTTGCTGGACTTGCTGGAGTTGCCTCCTGAGATCTTCAATGATCAAATCACGTTCATCTCTTTGAGAAGGAGGCAATTGGGTAGTAGAAGCAGCCTTGTGAGTACGACCAGCCATTGAACCAAAAGCTTTGATACCAATCTGATACCGGATCTTCGAGATATGGCTCTGATACCAATCTGATATCGGATCTTCAAGATATGGCTCTGATAACAATCTGATGCCGGATCTTTGAGATATGGCTCTAATACCAAATCTGATACCGGGCTGCTGGATTATAATAGATGAGGATAGGATCTTCAAGTTGATTATCAACTCAACCAATGGCTGGAACAAATAGAATGGAACCTAACAAACACTCTTCGAAAGGGATAACAAGCTCACCACCAGGATAAACACCAATGGGATACAGAAAATTCACCACCCAAGGATGTAAACCAAGGATACAGGGCTCAAACTAACTCACCACTCTATGGAATCCACCAAGAGATACAGAGTTAGAGAGAAATCAGTATAAACACTGAAATTTCACTCAAATTCGAATTCCAAACTTCACTCCTTGAACACATAACTTTGGGACTTTAAATAACTTGGAACAACCCTCCAAGCATAGGTAAAAGACAATAATTAATTGATTTCAACAATTACAGCTCAACTACTACATTGACAACTCATTTAACTAAGACTCATAAGTAAACTAATTAGGTAACAAAAGCACAACCAACTAAGCTAGAAATTCAAATTCCAACCAACTAAGCTAGAAAATTCAAATTCTAATGTGGACTTTAATGCAGCATTCATTATGAACCAGCTGTGAAGAGATAGTCATAAATTCATGCAGACAACTCCAAATGACACATTGACAAATGTGTTAGAAAGCTGGCTTCAAGATCTTTTACAGCTATAAATCTTGACATTTAATTCTCTGCATAGCAATATCAGTTATTTTACGAAATTACCCCTCATTTTGGTTCATGTGCACTCTTGACCATTGTAATAATTTGCATCCCTTGATGATCTATCATGAATCCCATGGATTGTAACACTCCTGTGTCACTTGTGTTTTTCAGTTGTTTTATGTCCACAATGTATGGACCAAAGTCCAATTAGTTACTGAAGCGGTTTTGCCACTGAAGGTGTGGACCGATATCGACATTACGCGATGTCTTTTGGCCGTACGAAAACAAGCATTACAGAAGAGGACAAAGGTACAAATTATTCATATATACTCGGGTCAGCCCACCATTTGGTGTCTGCTATAATGCCACTATTATTTTACATTATCCTTTCCCGTCTATGTACTATGAATTTCATGTGTGCATTCATTTGGGTTGTAGCTCTACTGTAAGCCACAAATTTAGCAGACAAATCAGTCTGTTCTTGTCGAATCACAGGAGTATCTTGACTCCAAGTTTGTCGCACTACATCATGTGTTAGACCATCAGGGAAAGGTCATTGAGAATCAGGGGAAGGTTATTGAATCGATGACGTTGAAGTTGGGAGTATTTGAGTAGTTTTTGTCTGACATTAAGGAGAGCCCATTGTGGCAGCAGAGTAGCATAGCAAGAAAGGATACTAATGTCAGAAATGGTGAAAATCATCATGACAAAACCCACTCAGACTCGCTTCAAAAGGACATTAATTCACCATGCATAAATCTATCATTTTCTTCCTATCGATGGTCGTGTCCATGTAAAATAGAGGCGTATCAATCATGCGATATGCACCCAATTCTGACCACGCAGGAGGCTGTCACATGTTTTGCTCCTAAGGCTGACGTACCCCTGTCCAATGTTATCCATTTCACTATATCTCCTATGGCTAATGCAAGTACATCTACTATTATGCCTTCTTTACGGCCTAATCAAACCCCGTCAATGACATCTCCATCCGGGCCACCGGCAACCATCACTCTAATGACAGCTCAGCCAAATCACATTGGTGCATCGGGTTTTGTAATCCCATGTGTAGCAATTCACACCTCCTGTACTGTAGGTTATAGTTTGACGTCAATGCTGTCTTCCACTCCTACCGCTTTCTCACCCGATGCTCAACAGCCATTGCAGGATCTTCATCTTCTACACCCACCACAGAAAGCTGACTTCTTGGAAGTGGATTATACATGTTTGGCATCGAACGTTGGTGTAAGAGCACCCAGTTTAACCCCAAATCCCCCAAAAGAGGCACATTCACCACATTTCCTAAAAAACTACCACATCTCAGGCTTATCCGATGCAATACATTTAGATGCCAATGTCATTGCTTCATCTCCGCGGCTGGATCCTTGGCATGGTACTCCCTCTCCCTCCCTATATATGAGTTCTAATGTTTTGAGTGTAGAAGGAGTCGTCAAAGCGAACAAAATTGACAGGTTACAAATGCCAAGCTTGCAAATGAATTATGAGGCCACCCACTTGCATAATCCTCTTCTTTCAGTGGTAAGTGACATTACGCTTTAACTATGTGTACACCCCCATGGTCAGTTGTACCAGCTGACATTTTTTAATTTGGTGACTGTCTACTCCTACCATTTTATTCATACCAATTGACTGCCCACCATTTATGTATGTACTTTTACAAAATTATGCTGTAGTGTGTCCCATAATCGCATATAAGTTATTTGCACGTACTCCTGCAGATCGTTATTTCTCATGTTTTTTCATCGTGATTTCATATGTATTATTTAATATGTGTTATATTCATTGATGTATGTTGTTCTATAGACTGAATATGGTCAAACAGGTTCACATGATGGTTATTCTTCAAATGATGGAATTTTGTATCTTCTGAGGTCGCCCAATACGCGTAGGCGCTCGAAGTACGAGCTGTCCCCATACATTGGCCCTCTTGCCAAAAAGAGTCAGACGAAACAGTACTACCTTGTCCCATTCACTGTGCCCCAACTGGCATCTTGCGACGATCTTAAAATTGTCCAATACATCATGGACTGTGATGTTGAGGATGCATAAGTTTTTATTTCACCCTGCCTATACTTTATCCATTCGTATTAACTCACATATTTCGTGGAATAGTTTCATTCGCAAATTCAGGTATTTCGTACATATGCCACATCAAAGTTCGCATTAGTAAGTGTCTTTGAATGCACTAATACTGGAATATTAGTCCAAGGAATAGAATCTTTAAGATCGTATGTGGCGTGGAAGTTTTTCCCTTTTGTATGCATGTGTACACAACATTTGTTTTAAGAAGTTGGCATTGACTCCTTTTTTCTCCATACGCTGTGAATATTATTGACTATCTTATTGGTTGTTCACATGACAGGGAGTATATCGTGACCACGCAGAACTTCCATGCAGTCCAACATGATTTTCTTTCCCTCGCAGTTAGAAAATGGATTGAAAGTGCGATTAATTTTTTCAAACTTTTAATTATCTTTTACCGTAGTTGATTGTCGTAGCACGACGTTGTTTTGCATATTGTTAGTATATATTGACCCCACGTTCGCTTTAATTTTTTTCGGCTATCTAAATGAGAAATGATGTTGCCAACTTTGGTGATGGCGTTTCAGGTTATTGACGTGTGGGTCGACCACCTTGCCAAGATTCATAGTCATCACACGCAACGTTGTCAAATCATTTGGTTCTTACCAACAATGTTTATGGTACTATATATGGGATCTAGAAGTAATAACTATCATCTTGCATTCATTCTCATCATTAACATTTTCTTTGTATTTGTACTGAAATTTGTGTTTGTTGCAGAGTTATGTTAAGGATTGTGATGAGTCAGCCGCAAATGGGTTTTCATCCCTCATGAAATTCAAGACCCCTTACAAATTGCATGACCTCGCTCACTGTCACAAGGTAATCGTAGTGTATATTGTCGCCATGATACAGATTGTGCTTAATTTGGCTGAGTTTGGCTACAAAGTCGATTGTGGATAATTGGTCATAAAATGTATGTAACCGTTAAAGCATCAATATGGTATTACATGGACATTATAACCTATGAACGTGCTTCCCATTGAACATTAACGGACTATACATCACTTTATGATAGTTTTGATTTCTACTTTGCCTTGTGGTAGGATGGCAGATTTATGTGGCCACCCATGATGGGCTCGATCATTGGTTCTTAATTGTGATATGTGTTGACAAAAAGCAAGTCCAAATGTGGGACTCCCTCTCGTGTTCTCAGCGCCTCCCAATCTACGAGAAACTCGCATAAAAAATTATAAGAGGTCTTGTCGTCCTATTGTGCTTATGCATGACTATCTATCATTTTATTCCTCAACTAAGTCCCTCATTTTCCATTGACCTATAGCTTCTCGCTTTAGACTTCATGTTTCGTGAAGAATTAGCAGTAGTTGTCGATGGCAATATTGGATTATCAAAGTTTTCAGAATTTGGCATCCACCCGAAGAATTGGGCTACTGCGCATCAGGCAAACACTTATGACTGTGGGCTTTACGTCATGCGCTACATGCAGTCTCCTTCACTTCTTTTGGAACCTACATACGCAGTACGCATCGCCATTTGTTAATGTTTGTTACAGAGTAAATTTCTAAATTTATTGTATTGTTGTTCGTAACTGATGGCTTACTAATATTGTGCAGCACCATTCCCATGTGTCGAGTGCATTTCTTCTGTTGGAGTTAGCCAGGTCCCCTGCAAACAAGATGCGAGATGAATTAGACCGCAGAGCTGAAGTTAAGTGGGCTATGATGAGCATTAAGCTTTACAAAAGTGGTCATAAGAAATCTGTTAAGCAGCCACCATGTAATGATTTCAAAGTTCCATCCCATAAAGGTAGTGGACAACCTCGTCGCACCAAGTAGTGCCACCAGATAGTGCACTCCTGTGAGTTGTTGTCACCGTCTATTTCGCTAACTCTGGTTTTTTGTACACATTGGTTGAACTCAGTCAGAAGTTTCGAAAGGTGCAACAATCGTCTTCATTTTTGTATGTTATTAAGGGATATCCCTACTGTCAGCCATATGATAATTTTTGGTCATCAGCACTATAACTAGCAACTGTTTTGGTCGACTCAGAAGCACCAAATGTTGTTTCCTCTTGGAGACCTATCCATGTGCATGATTTATCTTATTTTCGATGTGATAACAACGTTCGTGCGACTACCATATCAACTGTTTGTGGGCATATACCTTCCATACATGGCCGACGGACGGGGGTCATGCTTCATAGGATGCATTCATATCACTCGGGGCCTACGATATACATTGTGCCACGGGCCTCTGTACGCCCACCGTTTGCATGTGGTCGGCCCCTGCCGAAATTTGTTTCTCAACCCCTCTCTTTTGTTAATTTATATACAATTTTATTTGCCAAATAAAATTCCTACCTTACGTAATTCCTATTTAAATAAGTACACCAACTACTGCAGCGGTATGGTAGGTATCAATAGCAGCACGATGTTGACACGTGTTGTCCGCAAATCTACAAGCGACAACCACTCATGCTGCTGAGCCAGCCGAAAAAGAAATTCCATTTTATGTACACTATTTAAAGTGATAACTATAGACACGTGTCTACATATGAATGTAAAATACCGAATTAGTATTGTGGACTAGGTGCAAAGTAACCATATTCTGTAGACGTTGGTTAAATACTACTGCTGAACAAAGGCATTTCACTAATAGAGATGTGATGTAATCCGCAATGGCCATATACTTAACATGCTTCATTGTGTGCAGAATTTGTCGTCAAACTATCATATAATTGGTTGGGGTAAAAATATAATTAAATAAAAATTTAAACTTATTCATTGAAAAGGATCTTATATATTTAAAAATATAATAAAAAAATAGAGATACTTATAAAATTACTCAGTGATGATGGAGAAAATATAACAAAAAATACGTCTTGTTACACATAAGATGTTCATAGAAATGTATATATATATATATACATATATAGACTTTTAATAATTTACAGTTGTAGTTACTGGAAAAAAAAATTTACTCGTTTATCAAAAATTGTCGTTTCCCCCATGGGGGGCAAGTGCCCTTGCTGTGCCTATTATCGCTGCATCCCGTTGATTTCTCATTTGATATGTGTATAATAGAAGATAAAACATGAGTCAAATTTTAAACAATGAGATACATTAGTCGTTGTCGATTGGTATATAAAAATTGTTGACACGTGTTAAAAAATGATTTAACATATTAAATGATCGGAGGAAAAAGGGTTTCATATATGTGTCTGTCAACTGGTTAACAAATTGGATAAAATAATGCCTTCCATATACACTGTATGAAAATATGAAATTTTTTTTGAACACGCCCATTAAAGTTTCATACGATTACTTAATTAATTAATTAATTGAATGCAATATAGTTCACATTGAAATGTATAATATAAATGTTGTTATGAACTTTCCTTGGCTTTAGATAACATTATTGACTTAATATGGCCTCGAGTTTTGTTCGTACTTAACGTCTTTACGTATGTCCTCCAAATATATAAGCATAGTTAATATTTCACATAACTGAATTAACCTCGATAGGATTACATCGCCACTGCCACGTCCTCTTGTTCTAGTTTGCATTGAGGCCCCCTTTTATTTACACTATCTCATATTCATGGAATGACCTATTATTTCTTATATTAGGCATAATGTGCAATTAGATCTTCATTACCCATGGTAAACAGTATTCCTGTCCCGAAGGTGGACACCAAACAGAACAACTTTTTAAAAATGATAACTTCGCACAAATGCTAGACTGAAAATAATTTCATGCCAACTTAAACCGAAACTCGAAGACATTATAAAATTGCCTACGGATATGAAACGTGTTTCTTACTAAATTGGGACATGTCAACCACTACAAACCCTAATTCCTGGCTCCATTAAAACGAAACATGTCATTTAGTATGAATTCTTCAACTCCCAAAGGCGCTGCCCCTTGGCCTTCTCTTTAACAGTTTCGTCACCTCCATTATCTATATTTAAGAATTATGACAAAATGGGTTTCTCATCCCCTAACTACACCCTTAAGTATTCAATACCCACATCACAGAGAAATCGTTGACTGCTTACTATTCAGTGATAACGATCGTGTTCCATTTATGTGTTTATGCTTGGGGGGAGGAATTTCAGTTACATTCAGTTCACTTGGATACTGTTTGCTTGTATCAGGTCGTCATGGCGATTGCGGCAAGATTTTCCCTTGTCATCGTAGTCAATGACTACAGGAGATTGCAACTTTGGGTTCATTTCCCCTGGAACTCTGCCAAAATGGTGATTGAGATCGATGCTGACCTCATGGAGATGTTAACAATGTATGAGTTACACCGTGAGCACAAGATTGTATTTCAATTCGAGACTTGAACAGTTGCTGAGTGGGAGAGTTGCCAACGAGGTCTTGCAGAATGTTCCAAGGGTGATCATTATCATCCATACTTCCTATTATAGAGAAGGCGTCGACGACATCATCAGATCCTGTAGAAATTTTGCAGAAACTATGGACGGCTTTTTCGTCCTTTGTTTCATATTCATCAACTCCGTCAAGTGATGCTGCATCGACGTTATCATCATCAGCCTACCCGTTAGAAGGAAATTTAATCCGGTAGGGGAATCAACAGCATAAGATAAGAGGTCTAGGTGTCTCTCCAATTTGCAATTTAGTAGTCATTTTGCATTAAGAAATTGATTTTGTTAGTAATTAGTCACAAACGTTACTGTGATGGCCTCATGGTTGTGGAGTGGTTGGAAATTAAAGCCGTGTTCATATTCATTATGCGTCGGTAGGTATTATAAGCGAAACTGATGTTCTTCTACGTCCGTGTTATTATATAAGTGAACTGTCACGCGTGTCTCATAACTAGACCCTGCTATCATAATCGTAATTATGGATGGCATCAAAGAAACACGATCCCCGTTGAAATATTTCTTACGTACCATCTGTTAACCATTTGGTTGTATGGTTTGGCATTTTAAACAAAAACAAATGGTTTGGTCATAAAATTACTTTTCAATGAAGTTGTAGCAATAGTTGACGATTCCACTAAAGGAAGTGGGAAATGTAATTGACTTCTATCTGAGTTAATATTTCTGTGCACAATCCTGAATTACAAAGAAGTACAATTCCTATACTCACATAAACCATTTGTTTACGTCTTACCCGAAAATGCTTCACCGACTATATGGACCTACTGGGAGAATTATGTAAGAAATCTGATACACTGCTGGCCGGAATGACACTAGTTGCCGCAACAGTTAAAGTGGTGTTAACGAAAAATAAGGAACACCTATGTTAACTATGACATGTATGATGTCAACCAACAATACGCAATTCCACACAGTCGTAGATTCTATCAGTTCTTAAACATAATGAAATTGAAAGCATATTTAATAAAATGGAATATAACAAAGAAATGTGGTCATGGCGCACTTAATACAAAGAAGACGTCAAAACGGAGTTACCATGCATAGTCCAATGAAAAACGTACACAACAGTGATCGACTAACATACCGTCCACGACAACAATCAGCTAAAGTAGTTCCACCAACAAATTGATGAATATGTGAAGTTGTCCACAGTATAACAAGGCAAAGTGGATATGGATAGTGTAACCAACCATTTACCTGGCTCGTGCCCTCATGCAATTGTAGTGCATGTGTTAAGACAACATCACACTTTGTTTGCAATCAATACGGAAGGTTTAACGGCAAAATGTTTATGCATTTCAGCGCCAATGTGCATTCCTTGACGATGACCTCGCTAGCATTTCATATGTTGTAGATCCTCGACCATGTCAGAAAAAAGTTGCTGGACCTTCTTATCGTGCTCCCTGCACTCCTCTTGCAAATGTGTTTGGTACCTTAAAATCGTGGCATCCACAGTTTCACCACATACTCCTGATTGACTCCCTAGTAGATTTAGTCTAGTTGTCCAGCTCTGATTTATAGTGCAGTTGAATTCATGTGCAGCTGAATGTCCTCCTCTTGGATAGTCACATGCGTTGTAAATAGGAGCCGCAGTCGTCCCCTCTGCACCCCAAGGCCATGCCGTTCCTGGAAAAAAAGGACGCGGATAAGCAGCACAAAGTAGCATAGCATGGGAAGACCCATCTTTTATTAGCAACCACATCAAAGTGTAAAGCAATTATATTGTAAAGGTATACTTCCATCATCAGAGTGTGAAGTCTATCCTATGTAGTTGAAAGGGGGTCGTCTGACATCATTCCCTACAGTAATAGGAATCCCAAAATATTCACAATAAGTGATCTCCGCCTCTTGCAGCATTGGATAAGATTTGTGGTGCGCATTGCGGATGTTATGGACTTAACTCTTAGCTTCGTCCCAGTTGGTGTAGATGCCTGGTTTCAGTCCACAGAAGACAATGTATATTTTCCCCTGTATTATAAGATGGGATATTTTTAGAAACAAAGGCATAGAGATGAAAACATTAAATTAGAAATAGCACTTCAGCTGTTTGGTTGATGCAGTTGATATCGTTGCAGTTAAGTATATGACCAGCCAAAGAACGCGGGCAATGTACAACCTATGGAGAGACATAGTGATTGTAGTAGACAAGTAATAAAACCTATACGGTTCACTGGCCGGACGACTAATATCAACAGGTTAACCTATATCTCACCTTCGGGACATAGTAGAAATACTTGTATCACCTTACCCGACACTGTAAAGTATTACGGCAGTGTAGAACTGATTTTTCTGCCTTGGAAGCAGGGGCACCAATTACGTAGCGAATACACGTTTGATGTTTACACGAAGTCAGTAGTATGCGCACATGCCCGAAAGAAATGAAGGTGGAAGGCAAGGGCAGGTGGCTAGGTTTCATGTCAATTCACGTAACCACTGTATGAAATGGAAGCAATATTTAATATCGATCGAAAATGGGTGAACGAGGAAAAATGAAGCGAAATTTGCTTTGAGCCATACGCAATAGTGGATTAAAGTGAGTAATCTGTAGTAATATGTAAATAACTCAGATTCGTGAAGTGGATACGCATTGCTCCGGTCAAAGTGGGGGGCTCTATTAAAATGTTTAACCCGTGACTATAATTCCATGGGCGGGAGGGCATACATGCATGCACCTTTTATAATGGAGGCTATAATTGCGGCCAGAAGGACCGCCCTCTCCCTGACAAGACTTGATGAAATTATTTTGATAGTGGAATTCGAGTGACGACAAGGTACTACTGTTATGCAAGTCACGGGATATGAAGACAGTCAGAGCTTGTAGGTTACATGAGTGGCCTGAAGCTAATAACAGAACATTAAATCCCATCATAACCAGGACTGTTCATGTAATTTGGCAATGTGGCCATAAGGGGTGGGGTATAATTAGACGCATGCAAAATAAATGGTGCCAGTACATATTTGTCTTACTGAAATTATTTCAGTAGCAGAATTCGGGTGAGGACAAGGATATGAAGATGTGGCCTTCATATTAAATCCCTTTGTAACCAGGACTGTTCATGTATTTTGGCATTGTGGGCACAAGGGGTGGGGTATATTTGGACGCACGCGGAAAAAAATGGTGCCAGTACATATTTGTCTTGCTGAAATTATTTCAGCTGTAAAATTTTGCCTTCAACAAGGGTCCACTATTATAAAGGTCACAGGATATGAAGACAGTCAGAGCTTGTAGGTTGCATGCATGGCCTGTTGTAAATAAGGTCACATGAAATCTATGTGCAAATGGGTATGTTGACGTATATGGACATATTAGGCGCAAGGTGTGTTTCAAATTTTCTAGGTTGCTAAGTAAATGGTGCCAATACATATTTGTCGTCGTGGTCGAAAATATATTTTGGGTAGGATATTAATGGCAGATCGTGGAAATGCAATAGAAACTGTGCCTCGATAGTTTCCCACTGTAATGAAATATATAAATCTAGCTCCTCTCAAAAGAATAGATTACGAACGCATCCAAGTTTGTAATTAAAGTAAGCCACGGTAGGTTTACTGACATGGCAGGCAAAATCGGACAGGAGAGCTTTCGGGGGTAGGTGACATTCACTGACATGGGTATAAAAGAGGCCGAAAATTCATTTATCTCAACCATCAGGGTGCATATTCCAATACACGAATATATTCCATGGCAGTGTGTCATGGGAAATTTAAACTCAAATACAGGCTAGATAAGACATCATTCAGAAGTACCGCAGTAAATAAGAAATGGAAAACAATTCAAACAGATGTACAACAAGGTAACCTCCCATTACATAATGAGAGATCAACGGGTAAGGATAAACGATGGCCAAATATAAGCGTAATCTGCACGTTTGATGACGCATATGATGTTGAGATTAATATTACATATTGTATGTTAACATGTGTAAGCAATTGTAGAAAAAGGTCAATAAGAGTTGCAAAGTATGACGGAATTTAACGTGGTAGGAAACCAATATATAGTTTTTGTCCCGATAGGTCTATTTTGCATTACGAGTTACATGACATGTATTAAGTGAAACGATGGAAAATAATATAAGTGAGCAAAAGTACAAATGTGCATAATATAACTTGAAAATAACTGAGACTGAAAGGGTATAAAAGAAATTACAATCACAATGGCTAATCCTGCTCCATAAGCGGAATTAACACCAACATGCATGCTAACGCCGTATCAGTCACCTGCTCTCATGCAAATGACTAGGACAAATTATGGTTGCATAAATGGCAACCATGTCTACATCTTGCCAACTCCGTCTATACCAAGATAGTACACGTGCTTTGTTTCGAGCATGCTGAGATGCAAAATTTTGAAAACGAATGCGAAGTGGATGAGAGGGGATAAATAGAAATGTGGTTTAGGTGTGTTGACAAAACTGATTCCACATGGAAGGGTGGTATTTAATAATTTGTCTCCACCTTTAATGGCAGACATCGTAATATTATTAGTGCTATCGTGCACCATAAGGTGGTTGCAATCCAGATGCCAACTATATGACTATTGGCCCAATCAGCCTCTTATTTAGTGTTTAGTGTCGAGGAACCAAAGGTGGAACTACATGAACTATGTGAAGCAATGAGGGAGGATGTATGCTTCAGAATATAGGTATCGTATGATGTATCAGGGTTTTTCCGAATAGGTCTTCTGACGATGGTTTATAATAAAGGAAGATTGGCATAAAGCGAAGTTGTAGATGCTCATTGGATAGGTGAACTTATTTAAAGTGAGGGTTCGTCACTTAATGACGAAATACAAAAAAAAATTAGTTCCACTATAGTGCCATGATAGGTGCCAATCCAATTGAATTAATTGTAAAGAAGTATTCCCTTGCAAATGATGTTAAAAATGTGATGGTGGGGTGTTGATGCAGCTGTTAATTTTAAAAATGTAAGGCCAAAATTGTAATATGTGATAAAGACTATGAGTAGGTGAGATGGGCCGAAGACCCAATAATTGGACTATTGGCGGGAGTCCAAATATCATGACTGTTAACAAGGCGGGAACCTCAATTTTCCTGTAATGAAATATTACGATGTTGTAGTCAAAGCACCCGCAGGGCGGTCCAGTAACGCATGTCCTCTACTCACATTAAACAATGCAAAGGCATCTGACTATACCATGATGGTAGTATATAGACTGTAGAGATTTTAAAAGTCCAACTGGTTGAAGAAGGGAAAATGTATGATAAATATGAAGGGCAACTTGTGCGACAAAAGACAAACCATGGCTAATAAACAGGTGCAGTACAGATATTTGCTCTCATTCACATTGACCACATTGTATTGATGAGAAGATGGTAGATTAAATCCAACGGATAGCCTTCTGTGTAATAGATGGATGAAAACATGAGATATGTACGTGCATTTCTGCAGGTAAAGGTTTAGAATATGTTTTTCTTTGTGTTAGGCTGAGTTTTCATCTGATTTAATTGTTAAGCATATAATAATATGAACTACATGTGACAAAATTATGGATATTGTTCAAAGCAATTCCAATGTGGGTCTAACAGCACATATTCGGAGTTAATGTGAACATAAGCACCAGGTGCCTATTTCTACAAAGAAGGGGAAGTTATGAATTCCTAAGGCAACTATATGCGATATGAATGTATTGGTTACAACCTTACACTATTGAAAAGTTTGTGGTATTTGACATGCCACCATTGTATTATTTCATATACCATCATGTTCCATCGAAGAACTGAAGATCGATATACAGGGGCATTATTATTTGGAACAAAATGACCATGTTAAAATGAGTATGCAGCCATAGGGGACATTTTTGTTAGAAAATGAAATGTGTATGGGAATCGTGGGAATGCTACAACATGTACATTAATGATTTACGCCCAAACTGGAAAAATGTGATGCAAAATTTCATCACTGAGTAATTAGTAATGTGTAACAAGTGAAAATAATTTGGTTATATGGACCTCACATATAGGGCAGATAATGATACTTGTCTCAAAAACGGTTTTTGTATGCAGGCACAATTGCAAGTTGAACAAAGGAGCAAGGTCACAGCCCAAACATCAACTGTGTTTATTTATGACTATTTCACCAGGTGTTTCGACAACCAAGAGGCAACATTTGTTGAACAAACAAAGAATTACTGAGCGATCGGGTTATAGTGCAAAACGTGTACATGTCATGTAATAAATAGCAAATTAATGCCTGTTAATCAATCCATAGAAGACAATGCCAATTAAGTCAGAGAAGGAGAGCAACCGTAACTATGATGGGCAGGCCAACTATGTGACCAACATGTTCTCAATGTCAACATAGGATTCGTAAGCCACAAAGATAAGTACCACAGTAATGATGACTGACGAGAATTTGGAGGACATCCAGAAAGCGTCGATAGAAGGCTAGCACAATTCAGAAACGGTTGAGGGGGAGGACACATGCAAGCATGACGAATCTATACCTACTAAGGGCTTTGACAGTGATGATGAGGATGGATGGAAATATTTTGCAACAGTAGAAGCTGCAGAAAACTTTTATTACAATCACGCAATGGCGGTGGGATTTAGTGTGCGTAAAGATAGGCTTCGAAGGGACTATAGAGGCCACTGCACAGGAAGAACATGGGTCTGTTCAAAGCAAGGACTCAGAGATTTCAAATGGCTTCTAAAAGAAAACCATGTGAGGTAAGCGAGAGGCATAACAAGAGTAAACTGCAAAGCATGCTTTCATATTAGTTTCATACAAGCTAAAGGTAAATTAAGGGTGACGGAGTTCTACGATGTGCACAACCACGAGTTGACCCCGTTGAGGAAGGCCCAATTCTTACGATCTAATAGAAGTGTCAAAGAAGTTGACATTGTTACTACAAGAGGCTTACGGAATGTTGGTGTTAGAGCATCACAAACAATGGATTAGATCGTACAACTAAGCTGGGGATATGAGCGAGTGGGTTTCACAAGAAAAGATCTCAAAAATAGGATGGATGCTGTAAAAAGGGAGGAGTTTGGGGAGTGTGACTCGCAAGCTGTGATTGATTACTTCAACAGGAAGAAAGAACATGATCCAGGTTTTTTCTACGAGTTCCACCTGAATGATGACAACAGGCTACAGGACATTATGTGGTGTGATAGTGCTTCACAGGCAGCATATCAACTGTTTGGAGATGTCATAGCTTTTGATGCCACATACAAGACCAACATATATGACAAGCCAATGATCGTATTTTTGGAAATAAACCACCATTTTAACACCACAGTTTTTGCTGTTGCATTGCTGTCGATAGAGACAGCAGAACGATATACGTGGCTATTGGGGACATTTCTCAAAGTAATAAATAACAAACACCCACTGGCGGTCATAACAGATGGGGACAAGGCAATGAGAAAAGCCATAACATGCAACCTCTCGTTATGCGGCCATCGACTTTGCTCGTGGCATTTGAATAGGAATGAACAATAGAATGTGAACAATGCTGGTTTCATGTAGCGTCTAGCACATCTCATGGCCATGAATGTCGATGTCGCAGTTTTTTGAGAGCAAGTGGGAGGAGTTGGTTAACATGTATAACCTAAAAGGCAATAATTGGGTGAAAAAGTTGTACGAACAGAGGCATTATTGGACAGAAGCATATATGCGGGATAAGTTTTATGGAGGGATGCAGAGTACACAAAGATGTGAGGGGAACAACGCTTACTTTAATCGGTCCGTGGATGCACAAACGAAATTGGCAGAACTTGCATGGCAGGTTGATAGAGCAATTCAACGTCAGAGGAACAGTGAGGCAAATCTTGATTTTGTCAGTGCAAATGCATTCCCAGTGATGACAACACACCTACGCAGCTTTGAGGAGCAAGCAGCAAAAGTCTATACAAGAGACATGTTTGAGAAAGTTCAGGCACAAATATGTGACGAAAGTTTGCTGTGCATATTGGAAAGAGTGGTGGAAGGCAGTAGGACAATATATCGGCTAAGAAAATTCCAATCTTCCAAGACAACCTGGAATGTGTCAATAAATCATGTACTAAAACCATAGACTGCTCTTGCAAGTTATTAAAAAGTCTTGGCATTCCATGCAGTCGTTCCTTTGCGATTATGAAGTGTGAGGACTTAGACGATATCCCTACATGCATGATTTTGCCATGATAGAAAAAGACAGCCAAGTATGGAACACAGTGGGTGGGAGGCGGTGAGAGCCTGATTTGGGGAGGTGCAAAAGGGTCTAGGGAAGGATCTCTATTAGTGGCTTTTAAAACTTCATGCTTCTACGTATCAAAAACTTATGTTGGCTACAAGGAAGCAGTGGAGCAGATATTCCATCTCACACTGTGAGTTCAACAACTAATTCATGATGAAGGCAGTGGCTCCACAACGCAAGTTTACAGTCATCGTGGCAGTGACAAAATAGTTGACCCCCCCAAGGTTAGAAGTAGAAGCATATCCCAAAAAGGTAAACTGGGACACTCTCGTAAACGAAGAAGGTATGGCGAATGTAAACAAGTGGGACACACAAAGAGGACTTGTCTGCAGGTACATGCCTGCCCTAATAGGATGGTATTCGACGATACTACTACAGATGCCAAAAGATACGAGGACAACATTAGCAGATGCAGTAATGGTCCTAGCAATGATGATAACGCATCGACAAAGGGTAAGGCACCAAAGGCCAATGATGACTGGGATGAAAGATCAATGTCGACCATACAACCTGTTTACTTTGCATTGGCTAAGAACATTCCATTCACTTCATATGAGCTTAACGACGAAGAGCATTTGGAGACTACATTGCTGGAAATTACTTCAGTTTCATGCTGCATCACAACTCATCGAGGTCTAACGATGACAACTATTACAATTGCAGTAACATGTTTAGCGGATGGTGGGGACATTTGGATAGTTAAGGTACATAGTTTAAATAGTAATGTGTAAATTCGATATATACATGTATTTCATGACTAGTGATGTGACCTATAGGAAGTACGATCGCTTCACTTCACATGGTTTGGTGTTTTTTGGTCTGTCCATAGGTTTTTGACAGACACCCTGAAAACTATCATCTTCAGCCTAAACTTCTGTTGTTGTTTATATGTCACAACTTTATTTTCCTACAATTGGATTAACACTTTCAGAGGCTGTCAATGACTTTGTCACTCTACTCCATTACCTGTGGGTTATCATTTAAATGATTTGTTAGTGCGTTAATGCCCCCATTGATGCAAGTCCATTTGCTGCTAACCCAAATGGATAGTTACCTCTTTGTCATATACGTCTTACATTGAATGGTACTCTGATGACAAAGTTAGAGGTTTATGTTATGTTGATGGTAGAGGTTGTTTGCTGACATGACAAGATAGGAACTAAAAAAACTGCAATCATAACACAAGTCTGGGTGTACAAGGACATACAATATCTCCATGAATGTGTGTTGGTTACATGTAATCTGTTACAAGGGATGTGATGAAGTCAAGGCGTAATTTTTATTATCAACTGTCAATAGTTGGGGAATTACAACAACAACAGGTGCCAAAGATCCATGGAGTAGCAGAGTCACAATAGGCCTACTGGACGGTAAATAATGCATATTCCATGCAATAATAATAGCTTGTTATCCTCATGACGCAACGAACAAAGCTGCATGTTTTGGTTTGGTGCTTATTATTGTATTAAAGGGACTAATGATGCAGCGTGCTAATACACCCATTGTAAAGCATTATAACTGAATTGTACTTGATTACTAAACATATGAATCATACCGTTAATCTCCTTCACTCAGGTCAATCTTTTATCCACGAATTTATATTTTATGTGGAAATGCAGCCTCTGCATGTAATTGATTGCATCTATTATGTAAGATTTCTATTACTGAGATTTGGCCAACATATAGGCACATGTCTTCTACCTAGTTTCCGTAACGGCATTGGCATTTATATTTGAACAGTTCTTCCAAATAATATAATAACTGCATCAGCATAGGTTTTTAACATCTTCTCCTCGGAATGTAACAGGTAAGTAGAGAGGTGAACTTATGCAAGTCACGTGTAGGAATTCAAAGAAAATACGCTAAGAACTTAGTGCAGAATGACATCTCCCATTCTACATTACAAAAATAAATGTCGTTAATATTTCAATGTTGCTCTTCCTACCCACTGAAATGTTATAATTTCTACCAATAGGTAGCTCCATTGGATAGCCATATGAAACAAGAATACATAGGAATTGACTTGAAACACAAACTGTCATTCTACATCACTAACATAAAGTAATGCTTAATACCATGCGCTAACGTTTACATCTAAACTGGCACAAAATACTCTAACAAACTCAACATGGTTTTCAATATGTATGATGCATAATTGCTTCACAAGGAAACACAGCCGCATCAATTATGTGTTCAATGATGTTTACAAGTAACCCCCACCATACCATATAAAGGGGTCTCATAATGACAATAAACAACCCTAAGCTATATTACTTTGCACATCAATAGTAAAATGATAAAAGGTTATGACACTATTCCAACATAAACATTCATTGCATGTTTATGCAGTTAACAGTTCTAATATTGTTCTAATTATTTTGCCATAATGTCACCAAACAAGTAATCAAATTAGTGCCACAGCAATGCCGTTACATCACTAACACTCGTGGACTACAAGGCCAATCATCCTTCATGTACACAGTAAAAAACAACTGCTTATACAATGTCCACAATATATTACAATTCAAGCCAGTGATGGCAACAGCATAAAACACGATTATCACTACTGCATTTCCTTAATGGCTCTAGCGTTTACTGAACATATTACGTTTTCAGCCATGAATTTTATGATCACATGCAAGTACGCCCTCCGTGCTGCATTACATCAATAAACTTATGCATATCTTCTATCTTCATCAGTATATCCTTGAATTGCTCGTTAACGAAGTTATGAAATTCAATATGACAATAGTGCATAACATGGGCCATTTCGCCTTTACCTTCGGCCAACATCATCACTCTCTCATCTAGGCCATCAGTCAAATTCTCCTATAAAGGATTAGCCAAAATGAATAACATAACAATATTATAGTTTATACACATAATAAGTCTCCATGTCCAACGATTAATTTTACGGATTAACGAACAATACAAATCCATGTCACATTTACTTGCCCCATTGTGTCTCTGCCAACATCGATGATACTAACATGGACATGATCAGCAAAAAAATTAACAAGGGTAACAATATTTAAAACCGATAACATATTAGTTTATAAGTTGCCTTAGCAACATCTATAGACACTCACTACAATGGATTGTATTACTAATGTTACATGACCTCTCTTACCTGTGTTAGCCATAACTATTTTGCATTTAAACCTTTAAATCGAATTGATGAACTATGTAGTTTTCATGAAATTACGATGATCACAGGTGTACCATTTTATATGCATTACTCTTAAGATCTCAAATTTAACACCTTTACATATAACCCTTACCCGTCAATTTCACAGATGAGACAACTAGACTTGTATGCATTAGTAACAGAACTAAAACTGCCTCAGTGATTTACCTTTAGCGCTTGCATTTTGTTTTGTAGTTGTAACCAGTGTAAACATCTACTGGCCTTCTCATCATTCCAGGCAATTATCGACGTTACAGATCCATCCACCAATGCAAGGCTTATCGCCGCATGATGTGCATAGAAAATCTGAAGTTATCAATCAGTTGTTAACAAATATCTAAAATATATTTAACAAAATAATACAAAGTCCTACAATTTCTTATTCATAAGCACAAAACCAACTCATACCTCCAAGAAAAGCAAGCAGCCATGTATGTTACATCCATTATAGCTTTTGAATTTAAAAACACTATCACACAACATCTTGGAAGACAATTTTCCCTAATTCAGTAGTCGTATTGCACTAACATCCTTAATTGCATGTAGGTATCTAGCGTTTACTGCGACTGTAGAGCTTGGACAAATCAAAGTCCCGAGTGCGAACAAGGTAAAGCATCTGATGAAATCATCATCAGCAAAATGTGAATTCTGAATCATTGCAGCCAAAACATTGATGTGGATGCTTCTGGACTTGCCATAATACTTTCGACATAATTCTGCTATATCACAACTTGGACCACATAGTTTAATAGCCCTCCCTCTATTGTTGATTCCTAAGGTTTCCCTAAAGCTAGCTTCAGTTATTTTAAGTTCTTGCCCATTCACAACCAACTTCCCACTTTTCGGATTCCATTGCTGCATGAGCCACCCACAAAGTTCTCGCCTCAACCTACCCCATTTTCCTTCGATAAGGCTTCCAAACCCAATATTTCGCACGGCGTCCTTCTGTGCATCACTGAGGCAAGTGATTCCATCATAAAATTGCTTTGGATTGCAGGTAGTTTCCTGACATATTCTACACGACAACTACGTTCACTTTGCACATAAAATTTGGTGCCATGTCCACCCACTGACGCACTACTATTGCATCCAACGTGCCTACCTGGATAGCTAATTTTTTTAACAACGATGCTATTCCTCGTCTGCAACATACATCAATGATTTCCTCACTTTTAAGTCCATTACCATGGTCATAATTTTGTGCAAACCTACTATTATGTACATTACCTTTCTTAAATCAATGAATACATAAAAACACTACTAACATGCATGCAACAACAAAAATATTGCTTGGGGAGGGGGGTGTGGGAAGAAGATATTTGCCCTGTAATGGTAAAACATTTTTAACATATACGTATGTTTATTCTCAATAACAAGAGTAAATTCCTCAAACGAGATTCGCTACAATTTCCTATTACAAATTAATAGCCAGCCTCCAACAATATTTTACTCTACAGTTAGTTGTGTTCAAATCTCTGTTGTTTGAACAAAATATGTAACTTCTATACTTATACCACTTACGTAACCCAGCCAATGTCACTTCTATCCATTACGAATTTCATCAAACATCCAAAGCTTCAGGCCATACCTAACTTTTTATTAAATATTAACTTTCTACTTACCTTATCTTTATTACTACTGCAAACAACCATTTTCGTTACACAACCCATGGCTAAGCTATGGAATGCGGTGTATCAGCTATCGTGTGTATCAGGAATACATTCTATTCTTCATTCCAAAGTTTTTTTCCATTATTAATCAACCTATCCGTAACACATAAAACTCATTACACTTAAATTTGTATTCATTTAACCATATTTTAAAGACACAATTGTTGTGATCATCCTGCCATCTCACTCATCATCTACAGATGTTGAGTCTAAGCATAGAGATTAGAACAAATAACCAGTTACCATTTATACGAACTGATTTAACCATTCACGCACCGACATACAAATACCACAATTTAGATGGTTTACATCAACTATCAACTATAACGGGGAGAAGATATCTTACCTTGGGTTTCATTTATAGGTTTACACAATATATCTGACGACAACCAAATGCTGTTCTCAAAGTTTATGTAACACCTTATCCAGAAGAACTCATAAACATGCCCCTGACAATTCAATTCCTCACCAATTAAGAAATGATTTACCCACAACTTAACAACACTTGCAAATAAAATTATAAAGAAAAACTATAGGTTCTATACAAGTATCAATAACTTTATCATGGTTTATTTGTTAAATTCGTCCTTAAAATGCTCATCGATTTCGGTGACCTTCGTCTTCGTGCACGTCTTTGGCTGTAATACCGTATAAGATGGAAGCAGCCGCAACACAATCTTGGACAGCTCACCGATTTTTGCTACCTTCGTCTTCGTGCACATCTCTGCCTGCAACACCATATAAGATGGAAGCAGCTGTAACACAATCTTTGTTCCACGACCTTCGTCTTCGTGCACACCTATGCTTGCAATACCATATAAGATGGAAGCAGCCGTAACACAATCTTTGTTCCACTTCCAGTTCCACTAATTATAAATTTTCAATTTCCCTCCATAGATGTGTAAAGCCTAGCACCGATAATGAAGCTGATCCTAAAGTTTGAAGTAGAATAGCCAAATGCTTGCTGTTTTATAAATGGGTTTTTCGCCCTCTGTGAAATCCTTCTATTTTGTGTTCACACTTTTGCAACATATTATCACTGCTTTTTTATTTTTCGGTAATTCACTTCTTTTCATACAAGACAATTATTTTTAACTGGCTACTTTGGTTCCCTTTTTTGCATCCACAAACCCGTGATTGATCGCACGGTCCTAAAATAGGGCGCACTTAGTGTGCCAGTTGCATGTTAGTTGCGGCCTTTGTTTACCAGAAAATACAATAGTTAAATATCATAAAGATTCTTTGAAAACCTCAATGAATAAACAAATATGATAAAAAGGCCACTTCTCTAGGTCCTTTGATTTGCAAGTGGCTGAAGCTTTTGATATAACATAACATCTTCTGTTCTATCCATGTTAACGTTGAGTCCATAACTGATATAGGAAAAAAAAACATGAAAACTAATATGTTGACAATGTGTTTAATTATCCTTTTAGCTAAAAATGATGGAATTTAAGGAAATAATAATCATCAAGTACCTCTAATATAGAGAGATCAATATAAAAAGCCTTTAAAAACAAATTGTGTTGTTTACTTATAATTTACCCATATGCATTTCTATTATAATAAATGAGAACTTTTTAGAATTAAGATAAGGCGCCTACTGGTTTGTTGGGAAAAAATTTATACTTTAATTTATGGACATTGCGACAAATTAAGTGGAATACAAAAATAGTTTTGCACACAAATGGCAATAGCCTTTCTAATATAATACAAAATCAGAACAATTAAAAATTCTTCGCAAACAAAACTCAGTAAATTCAAATTTATTAACACTAAAATTCTACCCAAGCAAAGTTTCACTATAAAACATTTATTAAAATAAACTTCATTCCATAAAGCAAACCTCATTTTGCAGCGCAAATAGCTTACAAATTCTTAATAGAATCATTAATAGTTTCCAAACCAACTAAAAGTTAAAAATATTGTATAATCACATCAAGAATAACACCATAGTAATTAAGAGATTCTATTACGAAATAAATGTGTTGGTGTCAACGTGCATGGGTGATGCGTTCGAAACTAGCAAGTATACTAGTCGCACAAGTAATAAAGTGATGAGTAAGATATCGTTCCCACGAGGATTGATTCTAATTGAATTTGTTAATTCCAGCAACAATTAACTAAATGGGGGGTTTTGTTGATTGATTAACTAAACTCAATACGAAAGCAAATGAAGAATAATACAATACAAAGTTAAATCAATTGAGAATTACACAATGAAAGAAATCTGGTTAAGGGATCATTCTCTGCCACAAGATATGGATTTGCAAATTAATCATAGAATTGTCATCCAATTGCACCATTGAAATTATCAACCGTAGATAACAACAAGCTCTGTTATCCCAATCTTTCCTTACTTTGTTGTTAAACAAAACAGGCTCTTTATTTAATCTCTATCCATTAAAAAACCTAGAACAAGCTCACTGAGTTTAATTCAATGGATGCATTATGATAAGAAAGATAGGTTGATCTAAGCAATAAACACACAAGCTCGGATTATGTAACTTAGGTTGTATTATCCAATTGCAATCTCTGATCACAATTTTGCTACTAAGGATTAGAAATTCAAGACAATTACGGATCAAGATTTCTAGTCTAGCAATAGACAACAACCAGATTATATTCAGTTGGGCATTCGAAATACAATCCAGCAAGCAATCATAAGCATTAGATATAGGAAAATACAAGCAAATTCAATTAGAGAATTGGATAACAGCTTCTTGCACAATCAACTTACAAAAACCATATCAGGGGCTTTGAAATCACCCTCAACCAATTCAGATTCAGTTACACATGTTTAAGAATGTGGTTAACACAATACAACATGGAGACATTCCAGAAAATTAAATGGAAGGGAAAAACTTAGCAAATTTGATGTAATTCTCTTTGGATTGTAGTTCTTCCTCTTTCCAAGCTTCCTTTCTCCTTCGAGAACTCCAAGAGATGAAAGAATTCCAGAGCTGCAGCCTCTACCACGTTCTCCCCTCTTCAAGTTATCAAAATAAAACCCTAAAATGTGTTTAAATACTCTGCTACAGTAACCTGCTACAGTGCCCCGTATTATACATGCTACAGTGATTTGTGGAATTACATTTCTATACTTCTCACACTGTATTGATTACAACTTTTAGTACACTGAATGGATTTATAAACCGTAAATTTCTCCAGAAAATAGACTTCGAGAGCTTTCCAGCGGTATATAATATGTCGTCGGGTTCATTGTATATCAATACAATTAAATCCGAGAAGATCACTGACTAGCAGAGGTGAAAATGAAGGGTTTTTACTCCATTTTTGTGCAAGTTGCTCCAAAACTCCTACAAACATCAAAACCACACAAAAACATAAAAATACCAAGGAATATAGCAAAGAAACATGGACAAATTGATATGAAAATGATATTAAATAGATACTTATCAAATTCCCCCACACTTAGTCTTTGCTAGTCCTCGAGCAACTACGACAATATAAAATAAAACTAAACCAAAACAGAATTAATAAAAAATTAAAACACACAAATGCTTCATCTTGCAAATAGCCCTCAAAGATTGTACTTAATTATAACCCAAGGAAAACTTCAAAATAATGCACTTGATCAACAATTTTATCCGAAAGATAAGTTTCGCTTCACTTCAATTCCTCAAGTGTGTGTGTGTAGAGCCATTCTCACCTAATCACTTGTAACCCGGATGAGTTTATGCATAAAAATGGATCATATTTAATATTGAAGATGTGTGTATAAATGAACTCCATAGGCTTGCTTTTCAAGTCACTCTCCACTAATGTAGACATGCACAACACTAAGGATCAAGTAGGACTTTATTAAGCTTGTAACGTTTGGCTTGGGTGAAGGTATGATAAAGGATAATAATTGGCTCAAATCACCCACAAACACATAAATCATTCAAGACTATGTAGAGCTCAACCCTATAACACAACTTTATTTTAATTCACCAGGTTACTCCCCCAAACTTATTTAGAACACTCAATCTTCTTTTTTTTTTTCTCTTCTCTTCTTCTTCTTTTTTTTTTTTGTAGAAAACAAAAGAAACTACACCCCCACACTTTATTGTTTCATTCTTTTTAAGAACACTTAAGGGTATAGATCTCTTATTCTTCTTCTTTTGTTCTCTTTTTTTTCTTTTTTTTCTTTTTTTACTACACTTCCCCTCCCCCACACTTAAACAACACATTGTCCTCAATGTGTAAGTACGTGGACGATAAGTACAGATTGGCTTTTTTTTCTTTTTTCTTTTTTTTTTTTACTACAAACACAATAGAACTCACTTGTATTGTTCATAACACATCCCAACCTCCTCTAACTTCCCAAAACCAGAACATAGCTCAGAATGTGATTGTGAATGATCTACATGCTCATAGGTAAGGGATAAACTGTTTGGAACAAATTCATTGGAGGTTAGGAAATCTTTTAGTGAGTTAACAAAGAAAAAGGCTTACAGAGGCTCAAAAGGGTAACTAGGGATCAATTTCAGTCAAGGTTGGCTATTAAGGCTCAAACGGTCCAAAGATGGCCTAAATCATTTCCCCAATGTTGCACAGTCTAGGATTTCGCCTCGAGTGACCATCAAACAAGTTTAGAATTCATTGAAATCTGAAGAAACATTTAAATTACATAAACTTTCTCTAAGTGAACAAATAACTCAGTGATAATAGCTCAGTGCTCAATGTTGCACAAGGAATCAAAGGCAAAGCGCAAACCAATAAACATTTCAAGCACACAGATCCATGCATCATTTATCATTTTCCAAGAGTTATTCTTAATTCAATCATTATCTTATCATCGAACCACAAAATACAAGAAAAGAGGTACGTGGCGTTGTTACACCTGAGTCAAGATTGTATATTTCAACAATCCTTAGGACCAGTAGCCAGCAGACTTAAGGTTTCCAGCCTATATACCTTTATTATGAAAGAACAAAACAAGAAACAAGACACTTCAAATAACATGAAATAAACAAACTACAGATTTATTTATAGAGAATGCGTTTCAAGGGTTAAAGAAACCCCATATTCTGCCATTCTCAGGTTTTTCCACAATTTTTTTAAATCGAAACTGATAAAGATAAAAACACATAACAACTCTAAATTATGCAAAATGAAACTCACTCATAAAATAACAAAGTTCAATAAGTCAGCAAACAAAAACAAGTTAGTTAGAATGGGTCTAAAAAGTTTAGAAGTTAGCCTCCTTATTCAGCCATTATGGATTGAAGAGATCCATAATGCGTTTCAAGAGAACTTGAACTGTTTAAGCCACCACTCTAAAAACCGAGATTAGAAAATATTACCTGGGACGAAAGA